>BQNB010101470.1:0-21603 GCA_026074375.1 Tanacetum coccineum | reverse complement strand
TCTTGAAAAATTGTGTTCAACTTTTTGAAAAACCAAATGTTAGAGGACTTCTCTTCTAACGCTAAGGGTAAACGCACTGAAACATACACTATCCTTTTTCTTGAGCTAAAAACATTGAATGTCTTGTAAGAACCACTTTAGCTTTATAATCATCTTGCCAAATGGTTTGTCAACTAGTTCCCAGACTTTTAGTCTGTCGAACTGATGAAGTTCATCCTGCATTGCTTCGATCCATGCAGAATCAGCCATTGCCTCCTTAATGTTCTTCGGTTCAACAATACTCACCGTGAGCGTGAACATACACGCTTTAGGATCTGTGGCAAGCTGTCATCTTGTTTGAACTGGCATGGTTCCACAAACTTGTTCTAATAGATGATCTCTGGTCCATCGGTAATCATGACTTTGTAGTTAAAATGAATGCACATCGGTATTATCAATGTTGCGTGAGGAAGACTCACCAATTTCTTGTACCCGTATACAAAAAAGATTGAAAAAGTTATCTTGGTGAAACGATGCATTCGGTGCTTGATCATTGTTGTTTTCCTCAGCGAGACCGTGTGTTGGATTGTAATATTCTTCAAGTAAAGGACTGAAGAGAAATTCTAACCCTTGATGTGACGAATCTGTCTTCTCTGCTGTAGGAACAACATTTTGTCTTGGGGGCACGGGGTCAGAGTTGTCATAATCTGACGCCTTTTGTCCTTGAGGAACGAGGCCTGAAGAGACATTTTCAACAGACATCTCTTGTCGTTGTGGTGCGAGGTCTGAACTGTTGTGATCAGACATCATTTCTTTGATTTCATCAAACTTGATATGAATGGACTCAACTATTAAGCGTGTTCTCTTGTTGTAAACACGATATCCCTTCGACTGAGTAGAATATCCCACCATGACACATGGATCCCCTTTTTCTTTCATCTTATCCAGATTTTCCCCATCTCTAGTTATGTAGCAAGTGCAACCAAAGATGTGAAGATGTTTTATTGAAGGTTTCCTGTCATTTATGATGTGATATGCCGTCTTTCCATGAGTGGATATGATGATTGATCTGTTCTGAGTATAGCATGCGGTTGCAACTGCTTCAGCCCAAAATGATAATGGAAGCTTAGAAGCTGAAAGCATCGTTCGAGCAGCCTCAACAAGAGTACGGTTCCGTCTTTCGACAACGCCGTTCTGTTCAGGTGTTCGAGGAGTGGAAGTTTGATGTTCAATGCCTTCTTCTTTGAAATAAGCATGGAGTGTCTTGTTCAAGAATTCCGTGCCTCTGTCAGTACGGACAGTAATAACTTGAGCTTGAAGATTGCGTTGAATCATCGTGAGAAAGTCTTTGAGAACTTCTGGTGTTTCATCCTTGGATCGTAGAAAAAGAGTCCAAGTGTATCTTGAATAGTCATCAACAATCACCAGAATATACTTCTTCCCATTTATGCTTGCAACGCGCATTGGACCACACAAGTCCATGTGAAGCAAATTTAGCCTTCCTTTGGAACTAGGAACTGCTTTTGTCTTGAATGAACTTCTTTTTGCTTTACTCATTTCACAAGACGAACAAAGTTGATCCTTGACATATTTCAACTTAGGTAAGCCATTCACAACCTCTTTCTTTGAGAGTAAGGTGATGTAATCGAAGTTAAGATGAGAAAGCCTTCGATGTAATAGACCCGTTTGATCGTGACATTCCCTTGAATCAGATCTCCATAACCAAGAATTGGAGCAAACTGATCATTTCCAAAACGAACAGTACCCAGAAATTTCTCCACAAAATTACACAAAAGCTTGAGATTGCCCGTCATGTGCTTTGTGCATCCAGAGTCAACAATGAATAGGATGAGTTGTACAATCTGCAAGAGAATTAGAGGACGATGGAACATTGGACAAATTGGATCCTAAGGAATTTGATATCTTCAAGACATTAGTTATCCTAGAGACAATGTCTATAGTGGGACTAATACTTGTTGATTCATCATCTTTCCTAATCTTAGGCATCCATATCTTTTTGGTCCTAAGCGGCTTTTGTGTCCATGTATAAACTTCACTTCATAACACGAACCACGAATCAAAGAAACTAGAGAGAGAGAGAGAGAGAATCGATGAGAGAGAGTTGAGAGAGAATAAGAAAAAGAATTTTAGATATTATAGAAATTCCTGATGGACATCTCTTAGCTATCCACCATTTCCATTCTTGATTTGTATTCTCATATAACTCCTTATGGTAACTCTTGGATTTCTGAATAGTGGTATCTGATGCAACTGTTTTCTTATGAGGCGTTGCAACAGATTTGTTTGCTTTTCTCTTGGGTTTACTAGCACTAATAGGCACTACCTTAAGCTTCTTAGTTCTAGCGTTCACGTCATTCATGTATCTAGAAACACAAGCATCATGATTAGAATTAAACATACATTTCCACATTCAGCACAAACAGCATTCACATTCGAAGTTCTAGAATTTGAACTATCATTACACGCAGTTACAAACTTTGTTTTCTTAGAAATACTAGAAATCCTATGATGGTCTTCTACTTCCTTCTTTTTAAACTTCACTTGACTATTGTTTGGCACGACCTTATCTTTAACTTGATAGCACTTAAGCTGTGGTCTGCTAACACTAGTAGTGTGATTTACTCCTGAAGATTTAGACACGTGAGGATTAGTATTCCTAGAAGCATGAGGCAACTGCGGTTCTCTGTTTTGTGTTGTGGTAGTGGCAATTCTATACATTTCTGGTTTAAGCACATTCGAGTGTATTTCTGCTTGTTTTCTATTCTGAGGCAAATTCTATTGAGTGACTTGTTTAAACAAACCATCCGACACATTAGTTTTATTAACCGACTGTTTCGTTTGAAAACTTCTCATTTCAGGAGAATTTGAAAAAGGAGTCGGTTTTCCTAAAACTGATGGTTTTGGAATCCGTTGAGCATTTGGTTGTCGAACAACAGATGGTTTATCAAACTGAGTTTCCACAGACTTTCCTTTTGTTACCAGAATGAGTTTCTTTAACTCATTTATCACCATGTTCTTGTCTTGCATTTGAGCTTTCAAATCTTGTATTTCATGATATTGTTCACGTTCTTTTCGAAATACATTTGAAGCATTTTCTTTGCAAACTGGGTTGTTTTTCATCTGTTCTTTACAATGTTGTAAAGAAAGTTCAAGAGAAATCGAGTGTTTTTCAAGTTTAGCAAAACTCTTTAAAAGCTTATTATGAACTTCGTTATTAACAGATTCAGTTTGTTTTGACAGCTTTTGTGCAAGACATTCACATTCTTTGACTTTATGAAGATACATGCATTGCAATTCAGTATGAGCATTTAATTCAGACAGAGAATGCAAATATGAACATATAACATCTTTAGACACACACTCTTCAAGAAGTAGATCATACATATTTGAAAAATCAGCCTTTTCAGATTCAAGTTCGTCAACCTCTTTTTCAAGGGATTTAACGTACTCAAAATCTTCATGCATTTCCGTTTTAAGTTCATGTTCAAAGCGAAAACTATCATTTTGACTTTTTATGGAAAGAGGCATTAATAAGGTTTTTATCAAAAGTTCCATATCATGAGCAGTTGGCACCCGAAAATAATCACTAGTATGTTTAAACCAAGTTTGATCAACAATTTCCCTAAATTGATTGATGTTAAATGTCATTTCGTTAAAAACTTGTCTACTTTTACTAATGGATTCTGAAACGGGTAGAAAGGCCACGTTTTTAGCAATGTTTGGCTTTGTTCTAACAAACGGTTTTCTCCACATTGTCTTCCTAACTTCCTTTCCGCGTTCCAACTGATAAAGATACTCCAGTGAGGGTCCTTTAAAAATTTCATAAAGACTATTCTGATTAGTGTAATCATATGGTTTCACTTTGTCTTTATTCAATTTTGATCTACTCTCCCGTTACTAAGATCGTTGTCTCTTCGCCTAACACCTATCAGGGGCAAATCTGTTTGCAGGAATCAGAAGTAATCATATGTGATCTAATACAAACAGGGTTTACAGATTGATGCTTTCTTGAGGTACCAAGGATTGGCAAAGGTTATTCTTACCATTATATGTCGGCACATTAGGGTGTCTAACATATGAATGTCTGAATTGACTTGATTACGAGTGAAAACAATTTCGTTCAAAAATCTTTAACTGATGTTGTCCATTTCAATCATCATGTCAATAACTTTTCTTCCTTAGGCCTTTAAATCCGAAATGACCTTTTGTGTTCTCTTTGAGATAACCTGACTAGTTGTGACCTTGTTAAAAAAAAAAGACTCTTATTGAATAATAATTCATTTTGGTTCTGATTGAGAACTGAACATTTCATATGCTTTAGATTTCCAACCTTCTTTAAATTTCAATTCTTTTAAAGGAGCTAATAGTCCTATAGTTTCATTTAACTTTGTTTTGAAGAATCTCATACTCAATCGTTCTCGGTTGTAGGTAAATCTCATTAAAAGCTTTGTATTCTCAAACTCATTCTGAAGTGCAATCATACAACTATCCCTACTAACTAATAGCCTCCCCGCAAAGCACTATTATTTCAAAATCAAGGTTAGTTTTGCACTTTTCCTTTCTTTGAGTCAATGATGCGTTTGCTTCTTTAATTGCTTAAAATCGTTTTAATGTTTCCTCCGTATCAAGAGTTAAATTAGCAATTAAATTGGCAAGACGTATCACGCTCATCATGCAGCCACTTTCTGCATGCATTTTGATTCAACTCTGATTATCATAACATATATTTATGAATCAGGAGTGACATTTGCTATCATCCTTCTCCAAAACATATGTGTCGTTAATGGATTCAGTGTTGTCTCATAATGTCGTCTATCACATTGTCAAACACATTACTTTCATTATGAATTTTTACCTGTTCGCAATGGCTGACGCAGTAGAACTGATTCTTCAGGTGAGACAGTCCTGAATCATAGGGGTCCCAAGTACTGTAATGTGCTTCCAATTTCCTGTTCATGTCAATTTCATTCATCCGAGTCCTCTAGCCAATCAGCTTGCTCAGCTTGCAGAGGAACACACCCTGTTCAGCTTGTTTGCACAATCATCAACATCTTATCTTGTGATAATCGCCGTAGTCTTTAAAAACCAACACCGCTTTGGCTTCCTGCATGTCCTTTGCATAGTGCCGAGGCATATCCCTTGGGCAATTAAAGCACTGTATCCAACCCAGGCTGTTGCCACTACCTGACTGGCCTACTGTTATCCCTAAGGGCCCTAGCAACTGTCATTGTCCTTGGATACCCAAACCTCCGCCTTGACTGATTGTCATTGTTATACGTTGGTGTGGTACTCAGTCTTTAGTTTTTTTGGAGTTTGAAGAATTCGAAAAGGTTGTTGTTGGTAGGTTTGTAAGGCTTTCTGAAATACTTTGGGCAAAGGAGTGCCAAATTCTTTGCATTTCCTTGTCCCTCTGAGTTTGTTCAGGATCACTGCTTCTTCAGAGAGCAGACTCCGATGGAGGTGGTTAATTGGTTTGGCGACCTTCTTTGGGCCTTTGTGTCTGGTAGGATGCGTTTGTCTTGTGGAAGATATGTTTGCATTTGATCTTTGAGGTTTTGTGCTTATAGTAGTATCTGAATATGTTTGAGGGCAGAAAACCCGCAATAGTTGCTAATGGATTTGGCAAACTTTTGGCTATTCTCTATCAGGTCACGAATATCATTAACCTCTAGTGAAACTGCTTAGAATGTCAAAACAGTCTGTGATATGAGATCGATTCTATTTTTTCTGCTTGCTTTAAGCCATCGTCACACAATCTTGACTCTTCTGGTTGAAGTTGTTGAAGAAATTAAGAACATTCACATTGGGCATTGTTTGTAACTTGCAAGTTGTTCCTTGGTAACGTCATTCAATCAATTTGTAAAATCGTTAGTAATAGAGCACCATGGATTTCTCCATCTTGAGAAGTAAACTTCCTCGAGATTCCCCCGAATAGATTGGTCTTAACATCTTGTATACGTTCAAACGATTCACCCTATTGTAGCCTTTCAATGGCTACCCCCATTTCATTTGGCTGTGTTGTCATGCATCAACAGTGGAATAGATTTTCATCTCCAATACGTCAGTTAAAAAAGTCACGAAAATTGCTTCGTTCCTTTTATTTTCATTCTGAAAGAGTTCTTTGTTCTTCATGGAGTCATGTTCAAATACAGTTTCAATTGCTGTATGTTGTTGAACTGCAGGACTACCTTCAGTCTTCAGGAACAGCTTGGATAAGTACCGACTTGTGTGGCACGTGGACCATTTAAGTAATCATTTTTTCAGTCCACCGCCACCATTTGGTTTTGTGTCAATGTATCCAGTAGAAAACGTGATTCCACTGTATAATATCTCTCCTGATCCAAGCATTGGTGGTCTATCTTTCGAACCAGCAGGGCGCATTATATTACTGTGGGCATTTGACAATCTGTGGAGGAATGTGTTGACTGTATAGACATGATGAATGATTGGTTAGAATCTATGAAGTTAGAAAGATTTTGTGGATCTTAATGGATATGATAGTGAAAGAAGTTGTGGTTTTGATAAAGTCAATTCACGATCACACGGGAATTTTACACGTCTATGATTAAAAAAAAAAACCGATAAATGAATTAATCGGGATTTTACAAAACAATAGAAAACTCTGAATGATTTGATGCGTGAAGTATCAGCGGCCAAATTACCAAAAAAACTTAAAAGTGCCAATTTCTTCTCATAGAAAACGATGTGTTTTTTTTTTTTAGGGGCTTTCGAAAAAAATCTAACCCTGCCAAAGGGTGGCTACGCGTGAACCGTCTCGTTTTTCTCTTCGATTAGAGAGGTCACGTGCCTAAAAATTACGGACTTAAACGGATCAAAGTTATGGCTGTTTTAACCTACACACTGGAAACCCCACTTTTCGGTACACAACAAGTTTATCTAAAAAAATTTCGTTCGGTAAAAAAAACTTTGCTCCGATCGACAGTCCTTGAAAAATTTCGCTCGTCTCGATCTTCCGCACTGTTCGGGAATACTCGCTCTAAAATTTTCTCGTCCGCTCGTTTCGAGCCTGCTCGTTATTTAGTCGATCCGCTCGTTCGGTTCGCACGCTCGGTCCGCTCGATCGATCCCGCTTGTTTCGTTCTTCCGTTCGACGGTCCGCTTGTTCGATCCGCATCGTGATCGGAGCCTTCGCAACCTCGTATTCAGGAAATATAAATAAGATTGTTATAAAGGAATGTTAATGGTTTGGGTCCGCTCGATTCGATCCCGCTTGTTTCCGGTTCTATCTCCTAGTTCGAAGTCCGCTGTTCGATCCGCTTCGTTCGAGTTCCTTGAGCTTTTCACCAACGGCATCGTTCGATTATGGAATCCTTAGGTTTTCCGCTCTAGTCGATCCACTCGATCGATTTCCCAAGTATTCCTCATCCGTATCGATTCCAAACGTTTTTTTCCCCTCCCTCCCGTCCGGCATCGATCGATCCGCAAACGTTTTCAGCGTTCGTTCGATTGTTTTCCACAAAAAAAAAGCGTAACACCCCTTGAAAACGTTTTTTTTCTCCAACGATGCTAAAAAAAAACTTGTTTTGGACCCCAAAACTAACCAACAACTCGTGCTTGCCTTCTCTTAAATAATCGATGATCATAAACATATTTTCCGAATCCAATATGGCTCACAACAACAAAAAATAATTACCGGTCCCGATAACAAAATCCACCCGAGGCTATTGTATACACAAATATAAAGGTTCCCGATTTACATAGCACTACCATAACCCAGAACCCACAGAATCAAAGAAACTAGAAAGGAGAGATCGAAAATGAGAGAGAGAGAGAAAAGAAGATGATAGAAAAATAAGAAACTATTAATTTTTGAGAAATTGAAAACTTTAGATATTTTATTTATCTAAAAAAAATATCTATATATAAGAGATATTTTTCTAAAGAAAATATCTAGAATTTATATACTACCGCCCAAACAGACGCGTGTGATATTTAGCTAAGACCCGTGCTCGGGTTTTTTTGTATTAAACCCCCGAAACATATACAATATTAGATTAACTATCGAGCCCGATTCCCGATATTATCCTGTTACAACATTAACTAATTAAAGACCGAAGCTCCATCGTAGAGTGACCGAGCTTCCTTGTTCGACTCTATAAATTGAGGCTAACAAACATTTTTAGTTCCTTGAGCATATCATATGCACCAAGGTGCACCAGAGTCTTTTGGATCTTTGGGTCCATGGTCATAAGCATAAGCCCAACAATTTCCTTCTAAGCCTTAACCCAAGCTTGATGCGTGATTATGACATCAGGAGGATTTGCTTGTCCTTGAGGAGGAACTGACAGAACAGGTATTGGTTGTTCTAGGAATGGTAGCTTATCTTCAGTAGAGAGTACAATCCTTAGATTGCGGTACCATTCCAAGAAGTTGTTTCCAGTTAATTTTTGTTTTTCAAACAATGACCTGAATAGCGAATTGTTTACTACTATGGTAGTCATCTACAATTTAGAAAAAAAGTTTAATTTATTAGTATTTTCGATAATTAAATTCTTAATAGAATTAACTACCCAATTAATTTACTAATTAAGACTAATATCCAACTTGACCTCCTACTTAGTAACCAGAGGTCTGACCAGTGAGAAATCAAGTAGGGCAATTGGCTGAAAAAGGCGACAGCTTTAATTGCATTTAATGGCAACATTTAGATTATAAGAACCAAGAAAGGTACATAACATTAGTAATCATACAATAAAGTCGTGAGTCAAGTTAATTCTCATCTTATACCTCAAGTCCAGGTCGGACAGGGTACCCCGGATTTAAGTCGAACCATTGCAAGAACTTGCACAAAATAGTTAGTTAGGTCTGGGACCAGTGAACCGTAATCTGCCCATAGGTATTTGGCAATGACCTTAGAGGCTTACAAAGAGGCAAAACCAAATTGGCATGTGTTCAATGGTTTGGAAGGCAATTCCTTAAAATTTACATAGGGGTAATACAATAAAAATATGTTAAAAAAGAGTACAAAGAGGCAAGCAAAACAAAATTGTAGGTTCACTAAAATTTAAAAACTTATTTAAGATGACACTGTAGTAACATACTCATTGGTTCACGGTACTCTCTAATTGAACGCAAAAAGAAGCGGATAATCAGGTCACAAGCGCGAAGCGAATTAAAAGCCTGAATTCTTTAAGGAGTGTTGACGCACTATTCCCGCGGTTAAACTTCTCTTATAGTTTGTTCTAGTGGATGAGCTGTACTTCCCATGAGTCCATAGCGTCCAGTTTTTAAATATTCTTGAAATCAAGTTTCATTAGTTTAGAGTCTTATTAATTTTATCAAAATCAAATTTTGCACGAAACAAATAATAGGTCACTATGAACAAGTATTTAAACGTGTAATTAATAGATTAGTTTTAATATCATCTTTTACTAGGTATTAGTCTATATTGCATACAATTTAGGTGTGTAGACGAGTAAACAAGTAAATTATGCATAAAACAAATACATAAGATGACATTAAATTAACAAGTAAACATGTAAAATTTAAGTTCTCTAACGAGTCTTTCTTGTCCCGCAATTGGAAAGAACCATAACAACCCTCACTTAGTTTTCATCAATGTGCCCTAAGATCGCTCCCATTCATCACAAGAAGATTGAGGTAGGTCCTAATAGGGCGGAAAGGATAAACATAATTTAGACAACATTGTAAAAGAACTAGTAAAAAAAAATAAAGTATTTTAGATTACAGTACCCTATAAAATAAAAATCAAGATCTTATTTATATAAATTAGTGAAATTCTATTATAAATAAGAAAAAACAAATCTTAATACATTAACAAATTAATTTTATTCCATTTTTAATCAATATTATCAATCACATGTTTTCAAGATCTAGATCTACAAATTTTTTTGATTATGGCAAGGATTTGCAATAATCTTTGCCATATTAGTAGCAAGAAAACAATAAATAAAAAAATTAAGCGCAGCAGATCAAGCATATACTTAAATCTAGGTTCTGAGATACCAATCAAGACAAGATATAGATTCCAAGAAAAAAGAGAAACCCAAGATGTCCAGAAAACGAGTTGACTCGTGATGCCACTGTTGGGATTTAACAAACTAGGTAACCAGTTTAGCTACGAGTACGCAACAGAATGGATCTAGTTATGGCACATAGATTAACACTTATTAAAGTAAATAATTATAACATAAAAGTAAATAATTACTTACCACTTGATCTTGAACTTGAAACGAGTTTAGCAATTAAATTACTCTACTTACTACTACTGCCTACTCTAAACTAACGTTTGCTCACACAAACAACGCTTCAACAGTATGATTTGATTGGCTAAGTCTTGTGTCGCTTCACAGCTCCAAACACCACGTGTATACTTGAATCCAAACGCACCTAATGAGCTTAAACCCGAAAACCAATATACCAATCGTCACCACTATCCCAACCTAATTTAGGGTTCCTTGTATATTTTACTACAGTACAATTACCTTTCAATACTTTGTGAGTTCATAGCCCTACTTTTTCTCTTTTAATGGTTTTCTTAAACTGTTTTCGGGGTGAGAATACGTGCTCGTTTTACTACATAAACTTATTGATTTCTATACGTAAGCGTTACATGATTATTTTTACTAAAGCTTGATTTGTTTACTACATGATTTGAGATCGTGAATACCTATATTTGAAACCGTGAATTTTAGACATGATTGTTTTACTACGGACACAAGTGTTTACAAAGTGTATGCTATCCAGATTATTGCCTGAATATTATTGCTAAGTTACCTTATTGCCGTGAAGTCCATATTTATCATGAAGCCGGTTTAAATTGGGGCTATTGTAGAAAAGCGCTGATGTTGTGGATATAATTCGGTTAAACCCTAACCGAGATTACCAAGGAAACCCTAAAAAAAAAAAATAAATTATGGTTTGTCAAATGTACTAGCAAGGAAGGATCAAACAAAACACCTTGTGATTATTCTTGTATCGTCGTGAGGAGGAACAAGAAAATCCAAAAACCCTTGATGGGTTTGTGTCGAATTCGGTGGGGAGAAAACAAATCGAAAACCATTGTGGGTTTGTATTCGGTCGAACAAAAAAGAAGAAAAAGGAGAACAGAAACAATTAGGGTTTTAGGGGTTTTATTAATTTAGTAATGAATTTAAAATAATAGAGCATAGGGTGGGGGTATATATAGCTCCCAACCCTATATTATTCTTGTACAACAATTAAAAACAAAATTTCTTTTTCCCCCTCCTCTTAATCTCATAACCGAACCAAACACCCCTAAAATCCCTTAGGGGATCCGGCCACACAAAGCCACCCCCCCTGGGTTCGGGTTTTGTTCGTTCTAGTCCTTCGGGTTTCTATTTTAAATATTCGTTATACTTTATTAAACAAGTAACGTTTAAATAACGACTATTTAAATATTATCGTATCTGAAGAAAAAAATACCTATGTGTACTTAACTCCCCGAAGTGTGCCCGCCCCCAATAGGCTCACGTATTTTTAATGTATCACTTGCGGAACCGACTACCATTTTCCAACAAGCTATACATCCACCATAATCTTTGCCACGGTCTATGTATCCAACAAAAATTAAAGACGTCAAACCTAAGTATTTAAACCCCAAAATCACTTAATTGTTTTTCATCCAAAATCCCAAAAAGCTTAAAAAATACAATAAATGGGTGTTTGTGATTTGAGTTATTGCATACAAGATTATGCATAACAAATTTTCAAAATTCTATATACTTTCTCAAAACTATATATGTTTTCCCTTGTTCTTATTTAAGTATTTTTGTTTCGAAAATGCAATAATCATATAATCTTTCACAAAACACAATAAGGTGTATTTCGTTCGTTAAAAAAAAATACATACGAGAATAAATAACTTAACTTTGTGATCGATAAAGCTTAGTCTGAACAATTCTTCAAGTTTGGCTGTAAGTGCATTGTCCGCATGGTCTTTGGAATGATGCCTTGTAAGTATTTTTACACAAGGTATGGCATTCAGTTAGTGGGGAAACTTTCACTGGCAATTCACTGGGTAGAATCCACTGACAGAGGTTGGGATAGTGGTGACGATTGTTTTGTAGAAGTTGGTTGAGTTTGATGCAGCTACAAGGGTTGTGAAGAATATGTCTAGTGTGCTGGTTGATGGATATTGGAGTGTTAGGTTTGAGCATGTTTTATTGACGGGAACTGTGAGTTCGGCGGTGGTGGACGTGCAGGTGGTGGAAGCTAACAGGAAGATCAAGAAGATGATGAGAGACATTATCTGTGTTTTTCTATAGATGTTTGACTGTGTGTTACTACTGGTAATATGTTACATAAAACCTTGTATACGTAGTACATAAAACATAGAATTTAAGTTACCCAAAATAGAGTAAATAGCTCTATAATCATTTATGTTTCAATGTCATATGAAAATAGAAATTTACGCGTTTTTGTTTAAGTAATTTACCGTTCTAGGGGAAATAGGAGAGTTCCCACGCTTCTAGACGAGTAATCCACCTAAGTATCTGAAAGTAAGACAGAAAACCCGTTAGCTCGCCCCGGGTGTTGAACTAGGACCAAGCTCGGGCATGAAAGTAAGTACTTTTTGTAAGAAGCGCAGAAGGTGCTATAAGTAAAAGCCAGGGGGGCTATAAGTAATAATTTGTGTGTTGGTGAATTTAAAGGCAACCTTCAAGTAATAAATGCTCGGTGTAATTATACATATACTTGAAGTACTGTTTATAAATACTGTTCTAGATTCCACTTGGGAAATAAAGGAGACGACCTAAGGCCTAGGCATATGGGCCTATGGGTGTCTTACTCCTTAGTAGACAATCGCTCCATAATTCCTCGGAGATTAGTGATGTTGTATAAAATTGTTTTTTATTGTCCAAACGGTTTAAAGGTGTCCCTCTTTAATAAGTCTAAACGTTTTGTCTTCTTTTCTATTGGGTTGATGTAGTGCGGCCCAATCCGGAGAACCCGTTAGGATATAGTTCCCTCCTGTATCTACGCGAAGCATGTCCCCACCAGTAACTACTTTAATAGTCGCAAACTATTAGAGTGATACTTAAAAGTGCTCAATTGAAAGGACCGGAAAAACCGCTGGCATTTGCTTTCGTAACCTCTCTGTACTCATAATCTTCTTCTCTATTTTTTCCTTTTTTTTTAAAACCCCTTCCTTGAGATATGGGAACAAAACCCATATACAGATGGGTTTAAAATTCATTACTTGCTTTCCGGCCCCTTTTCATCTGGGAACCACACGTGGCACGCATTTTGCAAACGAGGGCCAAGATTGGCCTTAGGCTCAGCTGTTTACCATGTTGCCGCTCTGTCCTGCCCAAAGCCTGGTGCATATGCCTATAAATAGAGCCCACCCTTCTTTTTAAACTGGCATGTAAAACTATGATCTGACGTCCTTCTTCTTTTTGGCATTGGGCACGCTTTCAGTCATATACTCCTCCATTTTATTTTATTGATAATTTGATATTACCCTCCTCCTATATCTTTGAGTATAATGTCGGCGAAAGAGGATCAAAACGTGGAGTTCGTCCTCATGTTTAAGTCTGACATGCATTCCTAATCATCTACATATACTCTGACTGCCAATGGATGTAAGAGCTTTAGCCTTCAAAGCATACCATCCCTCTAGATTTGGGGCAACCACACCCACCCCGTGGCCCATACTAACTGCCGAATTACTATGATAAGTTAACGATGACTGTATAGGTCTTTACGAACAATGATGTTGGGGGTTTTCTGGAGTTAGGTGGCCGTTTTATTACCCCTCTTTTGTCTGTGCTTGACCACTTCCAATGTGGCACATCCCTCTCAGTTAGTACCCATAGGGTTTGCACTTCTACGTTTGACCTTGTGTCGAAGTTATATTTCGAATCTACACAATGTCCCTTCGTTGATCCTTGCTTCGTGTAGATTTATAAAATCGCAAACAAGGGGATTGGTTAAACCTTTGAGAGGAGGGTTTGTGTTTCGGGGATCCGGTGGGAAGATTTTAAACGAAGACCTTTTCTCCGGTTTAAAAGGGAGGAAAGAAGAGGTTTTTTCTTTGCTATAGATCGATAGAGCTATTCCCTCAGGCTATGGCTTGGAGGCATCACGATTCCTGACATACCTTATCCTCTCCTACTCAATGTGCTTCCACGCTTCATGATGTTTAGACATTGACGAATCAAAGCATCGATATAAAGACCCGTACCATTCCGTAATAGCGTTTTTCACACCGGGGTTGGATGGCCCACCACTTTGGGAGTTCTCTACTCTGGATTTCTTCCAATTTTCAAAGATACCGAGGGTAATGGGTAATGACCCATCATTATTCATTTATGGCCGCCTTTACCCTTTTTCTCTAGTTGTAGTGGTATGCTTTTTCTTTTTCCTAATCATTTTTTCCGCTTTGCAGTTGACACGATGTCTAGTATTTGATTTCCCTTCCTGGATGGTGGCTGAAAACTATCCGAACAGGGTGATATGGCCCTTCTCTCTCTGTCACTCGTATATGCTATTACCAATGATTCTCACATACCACTGGTCCTTTAGCCCTGTTAACCAATCTCATTCAGGAAAAGACTAGGCCTAGGGTTGAAAGAAGGTGGAAATTCCTGAGTCACAAAATTGTTGCTAAAAAGGGAAAGAAAGCCCGTGGCGTGATATCCGCTAAAGGGAAGGCGAGCCGAGAGAAAAAAGTAGCCACTGGTGGTTGTAAGGTAGGTTCGAAGGGGAAGCCAAGAGGCTAAGGTTTCTGCTGTCGGCGTCGCTGATGGGCAGGAGGATTCTAACTGAGAAACCTCTTCCGGCGAGTCCTCTTTCGAAAACTTGTTGCATTCAGCCCAATCCCTCATTCACAGCTGAAAAGATTAGTTAATGAGCGTAACTGCTCTTATCTCAAGAAGACGAATCATGCCAGCATCCCTCATCACGATTCTGACTAACATCACCAACTCACGATCATTACATACGTAATCAGTACGAGAGTCTTCGATGAGTCAAGAGGACAACGGAGAGACGGTTGAGGACAGCATCCTTCCAATAGACCATAAGGCTGACTGAGAGTCCCCGTTCCTAATGCCCGGAATTCCTGAAACGACGCTGTCTAAGACCTTGTACCCTGTGTCCCTCTAACCTAGGCTGGTATGTTTGTATATCGCAACGAGATTTCATTCTTGCGTATGCCTTTGTGTATATCGCAAACTTGGTTTTATTTTAGGGAGATCATGTGCCTATGGAGCTGAGTCATCCCGTCCTGGTTCTTTTTAATGTTCCGAATGGACCATCCACCGAAAGTCTCGAGTGGAACACTCCCTGAGGAATGCAGGGAATAGTTGACACATTTGGCTCCCCCTTCTGTTAAGAGGATAAGATGCCTCTGACAATAAAACTACAGCTACTAACAACTTACTTACTATACTTGCCATGGAAAGGGCTTGGTTTAGTAATGCCCTATGGGCCATGGCTCAAACTGATGGCACCTCCATTCGATTTTGAATGCTCTTTATGAAGCCTATCTAGCCCTGAAAAAAGATGTTGAAGATGTGACTAAGGGCACTGTGAGCACCCGATGGACTTTACCCATGTGTTATCTAACTTATACAACACTTGTCCAACATACAATCAGCAAGGCCTAAGGAGAACATCGCCCGATTTTTTGGTTGTCTTAGAAGTTTTATTATGCTGCTGAGGCTGGAGAGAGATGAGGGGCTAAGGGCTGTTAATGCTGACCTAAGCCTCCATCTTAAGGAATGGATAGCTGAACTTGCCAGGAAATATACCGCTTTGGTCTTTTTCCCAGATCGGTAGTAACCAACGAGAGGGCTTGGCTATAATGAGAGAGGCTTGTGTCTAAGCAGGATACTTTGAAAAAGATAAAATTGATTCCATTGTTGAAGACTCCATCCTAGCATTGGACAGGGCGTCTTTTTGAACAGCCATGAGTATAAGGAAAGCTTGTCTATTCCTTTTAATCTAGCCATTCAGTGCCGGTAGGCCAAAGTGTTTAGGGGGCGGTTCTGTGAAAACATGGTCTGAGGAGTACCTTATGGATGTATTGAGGGAGGTCTAAGGCTTTGATCCTCACTTAGATACAAGGATGGCTGTCGAGTATGACAAGCTTTTTACCAAGACCTATCCTTTTGTAGAAAAGATTCACGATCTTTCCTCGTCTGAGAAACCGTCCCCCAGAGAGCCCTAAAGATGTATCCTGCTCCTCCTCCCCAAGACGTCCCATCAAAAGTTAATCCATCTTCCCAAGCTCCTGATAGTTCCAAGTCTGCGCCCCCAGGGGCTAATGTGTAATAGGTTTTTCTGGGTAGACATATATGTAATAAGTAGATGCACTTTTGATTATTCCTACATTGAATTTTATTTTGCCAGAGAGATCTGCTGAGTGACTTTCTTTTGTTGTTGCTTTAGCATGCTTTTTTGTTGTGCCTTATTTTGCTGTGGGCCTCCTTTTGTTATAGTGTGTCCCCTTATTATTATGTCGTCATCATGGCAATTTTTTGTCACTATGATTTCTATTTAGCGGTTACCACAACCTTATTTTGCAGGTCTGATCCTATTCTCGCCTGGACTAATCCTTTTGTGACTGCCGTAATCCCGATTTATTATGTTGAAGAGCGTGCTAAGCCTTTGGTTAGATTTATTAGTCCATGTGACTTAGATGTCTTTAGGTTTACCATATTCGGTAGGAGGCTAGCCCCTTCGTAAGGATTAAAGTCACCATTTGACTTAGGTGTCTGTGGGGTTTCCATATCCGGAGGGGCTAGGTCCTTTGGTATGGTTTATTAGTCCCTGTAACTTGGCTGTCTATGGGTTTTCCATATCACGGCTAGGGGCTCAAAGGCCCTGTCGGTTATGATTATTGGTCCCTGTGAGCTGGTGTCTGTGGGTTTTTCATATCCGGAGGGCTAAAGGCCGCTTTGTATTGTTTATATTTATACCCTGAGACTTATTGTCTGTGGGTTTTCCATATCCGGAGGGGCTAGGGAGTCCATTGGAATGGTTATTAGTCCCTGGTGAACTTAGTTGTCTGTGAGTTTTCCAAACCGTAGGGGCTATAGGTGCCCTTTGGTATGGTTTGATTAGGTCCCTGTGACTTAGTTTATTATGTGGGTTTTTCCATATCCGGAGGGACAGAAGGGTCCTTCGGAATTTGTTTAAATATCCCTGTGACTTAGTTTGTACTGTGGGATTTCCCATAACCGGAGGGGCTAGGCCCTTCGGTAAGGTTTATATATGTCGCCTGTGACTTAGTTGTCTGTGGGTTTCTCCATCTCTGAGGTTATAGACAATCATTCATCGGAAAAAAGCTCTCGACCGCATTGAAGATTTGGATGTTACGGAGCATCACATTCATTAGTTAAAAATGGGTATGTAAAGATACAGAACACATAAAATAATAAAACCAACAAATATCATTTGCGTAAGTTGATCGCCCATGTGCCAAGGTCCTAGGGACTATCTTTCCTCGCTATGTTTTCAACTTGTAAGATCCAATATTCCGAACGGCTTCTGTTACCCTGTATGTGGCCATTCCCACTTGGGACTCCAGCTTCCCTTGACCAACTCACTCTAGGGCTTAGCCTCAATCCTGTCGATACACAAACTCTCCTGGCCTAAATCTCGCCGGGCGTACTTTCTTGTTGTATTACGTTCCATTTTTGACTTGTATCAGGCTTCTCGTATTTGGACGGTCCGCTCCCTTCGTGTCCCTGTAGTAAAGTCCAAGTTCAACAAGCCGTTTGCTCTTCTTCGATGAACACTCTCCCTAATCATCATCGTTCGGTAGGACATCATCAACGTTCGGTAGGACGGCATGCCTATTTCTGCCGGAATGACCGCTTCACTCCCATAGGTCAGACTGAAGGGAGTCTCGCCATTGCTTTGCTTGATTGAAGTGCGGTGGGCCCATAATACATTCGGCAATTCGTCTACCCATCCTGCCTTTTCCCTTCCTAACCTGGTTTTGATTCCTTCCATAAGGCTTCGGTTTGCCCTTTCGACTAAACCGTTAGCCTGCGGATGAGCTACCGCTGTATTCATCTGTTGAATCTCAAACCTTTTACACCAACTTTTGAAGGGGTCGCTTACCAGTTGTGCCCCATTGTCCGTGACAATGATTCTTGGGAGACCATATCTGCATATGATGTTGTCCATCACGAAACGGATTATCTCCTTGCCCGTTATCTTGACCAGCGGCTTTGCCTCTACCCACTTGGTGAAGTAATCAATGGCCACAACTACGAACTTAGCTCCTCCTCTGGCCGGAGTTAACGGACCAAGTATGTCCATTCCCCACTGATAGAAAGGCCACGGGGCCATGATGGAAGTCATGAATGTTTTCGGAAGTCTTGGTATCGGGGAGTGAATCTGACATGAGTCACACTTATCTACCTCTGTTTTTGCGTCTGCATGCATGGTGGGCCAATAATAACCTTGTCTCATTGCCTTCCTTACTACCGCTCTGGGACCTACATGCATTCCGCAAGATCCCATGTGAATTTCCCGAATGACATAATTTGCCTGAAGAGGTCCTACACATCGCAACATAGGAATCAAATATCCCTTTTTGAATAGGACTCCTGACTCCATTGTATACTGGCCTATCTTGGCACGCAGAGCTCGTGCCTCGTTGTTATCCGATGGTACTATGCCTTCCTCCAAGTATTTGATGATTGGAGTCATCCAGTTATCACCCTCCTCTTCTACTATAGTCTGCACCTCTTGGACCTCCGTTGACCGTTCATTCAGGACCTCGACCAATATCTCCTTGGTAAGGTGGTGGAACGGCACGGTAGCTAGCTTGCTCAATACATCGGCCTTCTGATTATTTCCTCTCGGTATGTTTTCAATGGAGAAGGTCTTAAATTCGGAGATGTACTTTCTAGCTTTGGCTAGGTATTTGATCATTGAGTTGTTGCTAGCTTCATACATTCCATTAATCTGACTGGCCACGAGCTTGGAATCTACCTTAACCTCTATCCATAGGACATTCATCATTCGCGCTATACGTAGCCCTGCTAGGAGAGCCTCATATTCTGCCTCGTTATTTGTGCTGGCAAATGTTAACCGGAGGGCATAAGCATATTCCACTCCACTAGGTCCAGTTAAAATAAGACCGGCTCCTGAGCCTTTTGAACTGGCTGCCCCATCGGTGTAAAGGGTCCATGCCTCTGTGTCGTCTATCCCCGGAGAGACCTCCGGACTCTGAAAATATTCATCTTCCCTTTCCCCGTCTGGGGCGTCAGAAAGGAAATCCGCTAGGACTTGACCCTTTACTGCATTCCGCGGCATGAAGGAGATTTTGTATGTTCCTATCTCCACTGCATATTTTGCTAGCTTCCCCGAAGCTTCTGTCCTACTAAGTATGTTTTTGATTGGCTGGTCCGTGATGACTTTTACCGGATGAGCTTCAAAATACCTCCTTAGCCTTCTGGTCATGTTAACCAATGAAAGAGCCAATTTCTCCAGCGGGGAGTAATTCCTCTCTGCTTCATTTAGTGTTCTACTCACATACTGTACGGGACATTGCCTTCCATTCCGGTCTGTCAAGAGTACTGCGGAGACCGCCTCCGTAGATACCGCTAGGTATGCGTACAACGTCTCTTTCGGGAAAGGAAGTGTCAGCGTCAGTCCCTACATCTGTTGAAACGCCTCCTCCGCCTCCGGGGTCCATCAGTACTCGTGCTTGTTTTCCTTTGTTATATTTTTGAGTGTGTTGAAAAAAGGGAGGGCCCTTTCAGCTGATTTGGCCAGAAACTGATTTAAAGAGGCTAGTTTCCCGCTGAGGCTTTGCATCTCTTTTAATGTTTTAGGAGATTGAAGGTCTGATATAGCTTTTGTTTTCTTAGGATTTGCTCGAATTCCCTCTGCAAGGCCTACACAACGAAATCAATGCTCTTGTGAGTCATCAAATCGGTGGCAAAGGATCATTGGGAGAAGATTAAACCTGGCTGATGGCAATGGAACATCATTAACTGCAAACAAGAACGCGTGAGTGCAAGCTGTATGATGAATTTGATAAGATTCACTTACAAAGAAAGGGAGAGACGTTACATGAGTCTAACTTGAGGTTCACTCTGTTAAGCTTCAAATGTTAGAGAATATTTACAAGATGCCGTTAGAGCAAGTTTTCAAGTGAACACCAAGTTTCTTAAACACACTTCCTGGTGAATGGAGCAAATTAGGATACTGATGTTAAAACTGGGTCAAAGACTTGCACACTACCAATGTAGAACAACTTCCATGCTCATCTGGCAACAACATGAACGACATGGCAATTGAATTTAGTATGATGCATTGATACGCAAACCCGATCCTCTTAGCTTTAGTTGCTTCTCACCAATTAAACTCAGCAGCATATCAATCTCAACCTACACCGCTCACCAAGCAGTCTTTACTCAACAACACGTTTTCACCAATCACAATGTTTCATGTACTGAGAGTTGAAATGGTTTTTAGTTAACCATGGACATGCACCTTTCTGGTGGCCAAAGGACTGACTTATGATTTGATGTACATAATTGTCAATATTGCTGATATGATGGATTGCTAAAGAGCTTTAAAGAAAAGTTGCTGCAAAGATAAAAAGAGAAGACTTGAAGTGTTGCAGATCAATAACAACTTGAAGAATTCTATTTACAACATTGTTAGGATCACATAAATGGTCCTGAACAAAGAAGCTTCGGTCACTCGAAGATACAAGACAAAAGTCTAGCTCGAAAGTCAATGTTAATTAATGTTTATTATGTATACGGGCCAAGATGTAAAAAGCCCAAAAAGAAAGCCCTCAAAGGCAAATCCTTATTAGTATAAATACACCTAGTTTAGTCAAAATTAGGTTAGCCTCTCCATTATTTATTTTTCATCTTAAGGGTTTGTAGCAACTTTTTGTTTCTTTCAATCAAAAGTTCTTCATTGTTTTAATCTTTGTGCCATTGATCTTGTGCTTCATACATGGAATGATCTAGGGATCCTACAATTGGTATCAGAGCCTACAAGATTGATGTATTGATTTGGTTTGTATTTTTTTTCTTTCTTGATCTCGAAAAAAAAAGGGGGGTTTATGATTATTTGTTTGTTTTGATTCTTGATTCAAAGATGGTTTATGTTTAATCTAATATCAATCAAACCATCTTGTTAGCAATCAACGATCTAGTATTTTTTCCTTTGTTCTTGTTGTTTTGGTTCGAAAAGTGTTTCAAAAGACGTGGGGATCGAACGAGTTTTAGTCGTTTCGATCGAACGAGCGACATTCTTTGTAGATCGAACGAGTGGTTCGAACTAGGCGATCGAACAAGGCGTTCGAACGAAGGGAGGCTCGAACGAGGGGAAGTAAAAGAGGTTCGAACGAGGGGAAATCAAAAACGTTCGAACGAGGGGAAATCATAAACGATCGAACAAGGGGAAATCGAGAACGATCGAACGAGGGGAAATCAAAAACGTTCGAACGAGGGACGATCGAACGAGGGGTTCGAACAAGGGGATCGAACAAGCTCAAGTCGTCTCGATCGAACGAGTGGAAAAGAAGCCGATCGAACTAACCATTCGAACAAGCCATTCGAACGAGTGGATTTTTCAAGTTTGGACCGAACGAAATTTTTTTTAAAAACT
>BQNB010101469.1:0-24462 GCA_026074375.1 Tanacetum coccineum | reverse complement strand
AACATTCAGACACTCGAGTATCCTATTAGGCAGATATGATTATGCTATCTAGATTAAAATAATATCTGAATGGGAAGAAGCCAAAAAATAAACTGAATTAACTGGTTGGACACATAGACTCTTTGTTCTCCTTTCAACCATATTATAGCTAAAAAATGAAAAAAATGTGAAAAAACTTGGATAAGACATAAACACATTGAATCAAAGAAAGTTGAACCATTATAAAACAACTAAACTGAGATGTGAAATGAAAGCATGGTGGTACTTCTCATAGAGAACGAATGAAATATGTAGAATCATAAACATATAAACTTAATACGGAGTAATTCCTAAAACCTAATCATACAGAGATCATCGAAAGAATATAGCAGTTACAAAAAAGCATTATGAGATAGTCCTGATGACTGACCCACTACTAGAAGATACTACATGATGATTGAGCCATTGTGGTTGTAACAGTGGATGTCGTTGTTGTTGTGTGGATGTCGTTGTTGTTGTTGCAGGGGGTGCCTGCAATACAATTTAGACACAAGAATATAGCAGTTAGAAGTATATACGGTCCTAAATCATAGAAATGAAACTATCAATACCATAGAATCTAACCAAGTCGAGTCGAGCTTGAAACTATCAAGTTGGTTCGTACTAACCTTAACTATACTTAAAACTTTAGCAGTGCTAACCTAGATAAGTCAAGACAAGCTCAAAACTATGTGTACTCAACGAGGCTCGAGTCAAGTTTCTTAACTGATTCAAGAGAGAGCTTGGCAATACATCAGCCGCATCAGCTCAATTACACCCCTAATAGAACTAACATATCATTACTTTCTACAAACTGTTAACTTAAATTAATATATAGCTACTCAAACTCACACAAAAACAAACTCAGGCATAAACAGTCTTTCTAACTCTCATAGCATAACTAATTACTAACATTTTGATACAAGCAACTAAGACAAGTTTGAAGTATCGAATAATCAACTAAGCTCAATTTTTATGATTTTTAATTGAGTCAAACTCGAGCTCGAGCTTAGCACTAAACCGATCCCCTCGTTCCAATGACACCTTTACTTGAAACTAACAACTCATACTTTCAACCAACTATAAACACAATCACGTTACTTAGCTACTTTATCAGAAAGCATAAAAAAACTCAGTCAGGCAAGAAGTTGAGTTTTTAATCGTCAAGCTTGGTACTATATGCACTTGCCTTGGCTCAATTATACCTACAACAAAAATTAACAAATCACCACTTTCTACCAACTGTAAACACAATCACGTCCTTTAACTACTCTATACAACAAACACATGAAACTCAGTCAAGCATTTCTTCAAACACCTTACAGTACTACTATAATTAAATATATAACAATATGCATTCACGTTACTAAATAACCAAAAACTTGTTTTACATTATCACTATCCGAATAGAATTAGACAACTGAATAGTATTTATACCTTCGATGCACAGCTGTTGAATTGGACTAATGACTGTTCCGTTCACCACCTGACGTCACGCGCCGTAACAAACCACCCTCACTCTGTAACAAACCACCCTCACGCGCCGTAACAAACCAATGGTTATAAAGTGTTTGTGATTTTGAATCGATCAGATATTGTTTGTGATTAAGCGAATTGGATATTGATTTGGTAGCGTTTATAGATTTGGGGAAAAAGTGTTGAAGAAGTGAATGGTGGAAAAAGTGATTTGGTAATGGAATGACACGTATCAAAGCATTTAGATAATAATCCACGCTTTTACCGTGAACTTTTGTTCTTTTTTTTGTACATATGAAAAAAATTGTCCACGCCTTTTACCATGAACTAGTACACATACGGGTGTGGTAATTTTTTACACGTGTATGACCGTGGAAAACATTGTCCACGTTTCTTAAACCGTGGCAAAATAAGCGTCAAGAATGTCACTTTTTGTTGTAGTGAGCCCACAACTAACTATGTGTTTGAAGACAACCAAAAGCAACATCAACCATGAAAAACACTTTACATTGCATAAGGCTATGATGACGGCATCTCTAATGCAATGGCTTCAACATAGTCTAATACACTCCACATCATCATTTCATAAGTTCAATAAAAACACTTTACATTGCATTGACTTTAAATAAAGTAGAAAAGGTAGGATATAAAACAGAAAACTACAACAAAAGACCCATCATTTTAGTATAAAAAACACACATTAAACTTTAAAGTCTCACAATGGTATTAAACTATTAGTTGTCACTTAATCCATTCTATTGCGGTATGCCACATAAGTGCATTGTGGATTAGGGGTGAGTGGAAACCGTATCGCAAACCGCAACACCACAAAAAATCGAACCACAAAAACCACACAATGGCAAAAACCGGTTATCGGTTTTAAAAAAAAAAGAAAAACCGCAAAATGCGGTGCTGTTGCGCTTTTACCCGTAAAACCGAAGCACAAAACCCACACCGCACCGCACAACACATTGATTATTTAAAACCGAAACGGCGCATTGATTATTTAATGTGTGTTATAAGGCTTCTACCGCATATTATCATTAATATTCTTATAAGGTATAAGTGATGTGTGTGTTTACATTAAATATATGCAATGTTCGAGAAAACCAACATTATAAACCAAAAACCGCAAATACCACATTAATTATATAAGTTATAAATGATGGTACGATGCGGTTAAAACTCACAAAAACCGCAAAAAACCACAAAACTGAAACTACAAAATGTGGTGCAGTTCGAATTTTATTTTTATAAAAACCGCAAGTACGGTTGCGGTTCGTTTTAATCAAAACTCGTACCAAACCGCACCATACTCTTAAAACCGG
Source organism: Tanacetum coccineum (assembly GCA_026074375.1). Taxonomy (NCBI): domain Eukaryota; kingdom Viridiplantae; phylum Streptophyta; class Magnoliopsida; order Asterales; family Asteraceae; genus Tanacetum; species Tanacetum coccineum. The sequence continues at coordinate 21,640 of BQNB010101469.1, read as the reverse complement.
CAGAGTTCAAACATACAGCAAATTGGAATAATGGATTAGTTGGTAAGCAAATTGGAATAATGGATTAGTTGGGTCATAGAGTATAAAGCTGAATGGGCCCATAATAACTAGTCACTTTACCCGGGTTTACTTTTAGCCAATTTCCAGTCTTTTTTTTTAAAACCTCTAAACTCAAACCTTACTAATTTGTTTTTATTACCTTTTAGCAGAATGTTTACCATTAGCTAATTAATTAAAGTCTTCTTTAAAGTTTGTAATAATAATTTCAAACAAATGTAATATTGTAAACTTGAAAAAACTTCTCTATATATTTTTAATAGTGAAAAATTAAATTATGACATCTTAAAAAAGAAACGTGAATTGTTTATTTGGAATGAAAGGAAAATTAATGTAGCATACTTTCCATAAAAAATACTACTCGTATTATGTTAACAAGATACGGTATATGATCTAATTTAATTGTGTAGTCTTGTTACTTTCTTTTTTTAGTTATTTTCATGTTTAGTATATTTAAAAACAAAATTGATTGACCAGGATGTTGGGGTAGATTACAAAGGCTCCTTATACCTAAAGCTTAGGTCATGAGTTCGAGTGTTACTAAAGCTATCTTTCCTTGCATATTGTCTTTTGAATTTTTAAAATACCTAGTGTTTAATGGTAGACAAGTGTAAAAAATATTTCATTTAATTGTGTTCTATAAGTAGCGTCGTCTATGAGACTTTAAGGGCCTGTTTGGCAAGATCTTTTTTGAAGCTTTTTTAAAGCTGTAAGCTTTTTGTTACAAAAATAATCTTTTTCAGGTAGCTCTGTTTGGATGCATCAACTTCAAGCTTTTATTTTAAACAAATAGCTCCTAAATGAAAAGGTGACTCATGAAGCATTTAAAATTGTTAGGAGCTGTTAAAACTGTAAATTACTAATATACCCTCCAACCATATTATATTCTATTTAAATATGTCCTTTTAAGTCATTTTACATCTTATAATTACAGTCAACAACTAATTTACCAAACACTTTTATTGAAAAAAAGATACAGTTTCTAGCTCATGTAAATAGCTTTGCAGTTAACAGCTTACGGCTTATAGTTTACAGCTTACAGCATACAGCTAGTTTTGCCAAACATACCATAAGGATGTTTGTATCAACTAAACCTACATATATTGTTATGGCAAAAAAAAACAACGGAGCTAAAACTGCAACTACGTTTATGTTGGGTTGTACAAAGTTGGTTATCTACGTTCATGCTTGGATTCAATTGTAAGTTCGTTCGAGTTTGAATTATACTAAGGTCCTATGCTCCAATTAGCTTTCGTGACTCATCTAAATCTCTAACATGTCCAGATATATGAGCTTTCAAAACTTCTGAATTAAACCTAAGCTCGATCCACCGCCATCATGAAAGCTCATTGGACTACATATAAAATCAAGTAAGAACTTAGTCTAAGGCTATGGGTAGAGATTATTATATCTTCGTTCAACCATGCTCGTTCTTTATACTTTATAAGTGCATGATTGTCATTTGTTTAAGTTACACTTACTAAATAGCTCTTTTATTTTTATTCAAATAATGTTAGTTTTCACTGTATGTGTTTTACTAGTTGATTAAGTATAACAACCCGCAATTTTCATCAATTTAATTATCCATCTATTAAATTAGATGCATTGTATTATCCATCTATTAAATTAGATGCACGGCAAACCACCTTTATACAAGGAAATTTTTTTGCTTTATCACATTATGCAACGTAACTTGCATCCCTAAAGTAAACGAGCTCACACAACCTCAGCCAATGCCATCTATATCTATGTAAACATCCGAACATGTCAAGTCAATGATCTATTACCTATTTTATCACATACGTTATTTATTTAACGTAGTTTTCACAACGTTATTATCAAATGAACATTTCACAAAGTTATTATAAATGAAACATAAACCGTAAACGGTTTTATGCTAAACCCTTAATTTGGGGGTAATGCTAAACACATTCAAAGCTGTGAATGTATAGCAACTAAAGGCTTAACGGTACAAGTAATATATCATCTTATATTGATTATATATTCCATCCAACTCATATGGGGTACATTGTCTCTAAAGATAATGTAGAAAGTTTTTAAGCACGAAGTCCAGTAAGCTGTTTTTTTTCCCGATTTTTCTTAGAAGCATTTTCATTCAAACTAATAAACAGTGTTTCAAGAAGCTCAATCTACGACATTATATTTGCCATTTTCCTATTTAGTTGACTCCTAATACACATTGAATAAACCCTAAATACCCATTCACCGCGTTAATTAACCGAATCCCACTCTGCGACATCTGTTCAGTTAATTTTTCACACATTTTAAACACAAGCACATGCACCCAAACACTCAATGTCTAAGCTAATTATCCACAAGCAGCTTGCCTAGCACATCCCTTCATTGCTTGCTTCCACTCCAAGTTGCTTTGGGTTCTCTTTTGTTTGCTGTGTTTGTTTCTCCCGAGTTGAAACAGCGCACGTCACCTCTCCAAAAATTCGCCAACACTTTCCTAGCCTACAATCATCAGCTCACATGACTCACTCCTAGCAGCCCTTCGTACTTATACATGTAACTAAACTTGGCCACTAAGTTTCCGTAGCCCTCCAAGTTCCTTTTCGAGTAAAATAGGGCGTTCCACACTTATCTACCAACTTATCATCCTTCCAATCAATTCATAAAGCTAATCAATGGAGTCTCACATATAATACAAAGGAAGAATCCAAGGAAAAGTCCAAGAGCGCAGAAAGTGAAAGCCAACGAAACGCTAGAGAGAAAGAATTCATAAGGTCGTTAGTCCTAGGGTTCGAGTGCTAAAAAACCACTCATTTTGCGTCGCCTTCTCAAAGTGCGTAAGCTCACTCTTTGTTCTTATAAATCTATTTTAGTTTTAGATAATCTTATAATGTTCTTGATCATGTATTCCCACTTGTGTAAAGATTTTGAGATTCAAAAACTTGACGTTGTGCATCATTAATCCAAATACGAAATCCATGAAACCCTAAAAATCGTATAGTTTCTGAAATCGATTAAGCATATCATATTCTAATTATTATAAGATATTTTGTATTAGCCTTATCATAAGATTGTCTATATTGACGTCATTTTATCAAGTCTTTAAAGCTTGGATACCTTAAATAAACATGCGTTTATATTTTAAAACACCCTAAATCGACCCGTTTTGAATTGTTCTAAAATAACGAATGCTTTTTCTAATTTTGTTACGTTAAAAACATCTCTATTTGCTTTTTTTCTAATAAGCGCTATTAATGAAATTACTTTTGGAATCTGTCTACAATAAGCTTGCATGGTAATTTTGGACTAGTTTGTAAATATTTTCACGGAAATGGGATATATATCATAACTATTCTGAAAATTTAATCGGACTAATGGGGCTGGAAAACTAGGCATATTTTTCCGAAAGAGTTATCACTTAATGAGGGGGCTATTTTGTGATACTTTTAAAGTTAAGGTTTAAGTTATCTTATACTTAAAGGGCTGAAACTTGGTACAAAGTTTAAAACAAGGGTATTTATCGGTTCATTCTGTGTTATTCTTATGACATATTATATAAAATATGTTTTAGAACAATTATATAAAACTGATATAACATTTTAAAACTCCATTTGTTAATAACCTCGACACTTTACGTTAGTTAATCAATAATCGAATGCTCTTATAAGAATAGTTCTTTACGTTTATTATTTAACGTAAATTTTTCATAACTAACTTTTGAAGAAACGTATAATATTGATCTTGATATGTACTAGGGAATTTCATCGATGACGGGGTCTCATTGTGTGTATTCTTTTAGATCGAGTTGTGAGGTTTAGAACACAATTTAAGTTGCCCTTAGCTCCGCAATCGCGATAACTACATGACCTCGTCTGAATTATCATCAACTTGCTTTTGAAGAAACATTGAAATCGTATCGTATCGTGTTACTAGGGAATTTCATGTGAGGGGTTTCATTTGAGTATTCGTTTTGACGAGTTTGCTGGGTTTTCGATTTAAAGTGCCCTAGCTCATCAAACGATACTACATGACCTCTGAATTATGATAGCCCAAACAGTGATACAATATTTCTATAAATTAATAAATCAAATATGTATGTTAAACTCCGTAAAGTCTTGAAATATAAATAATCACACTAAGACTTGACATATTACCCCAGGTTGTGTGACGAAGCCGTTACTCTCACTTTCATACTTTTGCCATCAATCAGATTTCCCTGTTAATGTAAGTTCATAGCCTCATTTTTAAATCTCTTATTTCATAAACCCGTGAGGGGGATACATGCTTAAACCATGAATACAAGTATTTTTCCAACTATATGCTATCTTGATATATCATTGCCTAAGTAACTACTTTTGCCATTAAGACCCCAATATCATGAACCGTTAATTACTCGTCGGGGTAAGCGCGAATGCTGTCAATAGATCTATTTGGGACTGGACTCCCCGTTGGTGTACCTATACTTTCGGTAACCAATAGCACATCATTTGTATAACTATGCGGGTGTTTGGCAAAGACACCCGTTGGGGCAATTATTTGTGGTTATTGATTAACCTAAGGCTTCGGTATCATGAGCTTAGAGCAATAATACTGCATTTCATAATAATTGTATGTGTTGTAATTATTACATTTATGGGCGTATAACAACGTAACCCACTATTGAACTTGTATTCAAACTATTTATTATAAACATATGAATTTTCACTCAACCATTGTGTTGACTTTTTAGCATGTTTATCCCAGGTATTTGAACAACTTATGGTACGAAGTGGCAAGGACTTAAAGATGGCTAAACTGTTATCATTCAAACTTTATGTTTTCCTGTAGATTTTATGACCTCCGTTTGTAAAAACTCTGATGAATAAATGTTGGGAAATATATTGTAAAGACTTAATACTGGTAGTATAACAGTTAAGTCTGGTAGTGATAGTTAGTTCTGTCAGTACTAAGTTAAGTTTGGTAGTACTAAGTTAAGTCTGGCAGTACTATAGTTAGTACTGGTAGAGTGACAGTATTATAGTTAGTGCTGGTAGTATTTAGTTAAGTGTGTTTATGTAACAGAATAGTTAATAGTTATCTTATAGTTAGAGATTTATTAGGGAAGGATAAGTATTATCCTTTTACACATTTTGTAAAGCCCATTAGGGTTTTCTTGGTATATAAAAAGAACCTTACGGCATAGTGTTTAGGATCCAAGCCTAATAGAAATCAATAGCAATATATGAAGTTAGTTTTATATTGTGTTCTTTTTAATACTTGTGTTAAGATTCCGCATTAGCATAAGTATTCATAGTCATTGTCTCTCACATAGTTAATTTGAATTTATTCAAGTTAGTTATAGTCATACAAAGGCTCAGCAGATCCAAAACCCTAGACCTACAAGTGGTATCAGAGCCATTAGAGGGACTCTGAGTAAGAAGAATCAAAAGGAAACACAAACACTCACTTTCAAATCTTTAGAAAAATGTCTCATCCTGCCAATGATGATTTCTCTTAACATCTTAGTGATGATGAAGCATCAAACCATGAAGATGCATCATACAGCGGTACTGCAACTAACAAACCAAAACAACAATAACAACAACTCACTTCTACGACAACAGCTATCTCAAATATCAAACTCCCAATTCTGAAGAATGAGGAGTATGATATATGGGCTATGGAGATTGAGCATTACCTTGAATACATTGATGGTATGTGTTTAATTACACATACATTTTACCATTAAAATCGACCTTAAACGACCAAAAATGCACATAAAATGCCATAAATATGCCTGTTTTTGTGTTTGTGCTGTGCAGGTACCGGATATTCACTAAAGGACAAAAACGAAGCTAAACCGGACAAAACTGAGCACGGATTTGGAAAGAGCGCGAAAAACTGAGGCCAAAGTTTTAGAAAGGATTAAAAACGGAGCTAAAATGAATATTTCCGGATCGACTCGACAACGTTTGTACATTTAATGAAGTCAAAACGAAGTCAAAGTCAACCCCGAGATACGGCGTTAGAAAAGGCATCGAAAACCAAACCCGAAAACCTAAATTGCTAAAAGTGGGCCTACTTGTACCCACCTAGTGGGCCCAGGTCAGCCCACCTATATACTAAACCAATTTTAAATAAAAGCCCAAAACTTAATTCCTTAGCCCATAACCCTTAACGTTAACACTAAAAGCCCAACCCTTTTTTTACCAACACTGTTAGTCTGTTATTACCTTTTGGAGTATGAGTGTAATACAAAGATACACCCTTGAGGACTATTATTGCCAAACCACCCTAAAGTCTTACACCCACAAGGACTGAAATTACAAAAGCACAAATATACGTGAGGGACTGAATCTGCCATTTCCTTTAACTTTTCCCCTGCACCCAGTTTAACTTACACCCATTTTTTTTCCCGCCACTATTGTTTATCGTCCCTGTCCCCACCTCCTTCACAACCTGCAACATGAGACAAAAACGACACCCCACTCCAAAACTATCCCTTTCACATCACCCCACACCCCACAAACCTACAAATACAGCTTGGAAATCCCTAATGACTTCATTGGGCAACAAGATCAAAGGTTTGGATCAAATGACTTTGGGACCTAGTCAAAAAGGATGGCTGAGATTTCTTTATGTTTCTCCTCACCAAGAAAACACAACAAACACAGCACAAGGAAGTTCAAGACCCTAGTATAAGTAGTAACAGTTTGTAGCCATTTTAGGAGTGTCGAATTTTTAAGTTTTAACAAGGCAAAAGCTTGTAAAACCAAATTTGTACCATTTAATCTCATTGCAATTTAATTTACAAGTCATTTTAATTAATTGTCATTTAGTTTCTTGTCATTTAATTTCTTGCAAATTTACTGTTTTATCTAAATACCTTGTAATCTACTATTTGCTTTTTAAATACTGTTTGTTAAAGCTTATTTATAAGCTTTTAAGTCTTTAGAAGTCTTTGTATAACTTTATTTCAAAATTATGTTAAGGAACCTGATTTTCAAGACTTAAGGGAGTGTTTGGGTTAGCAACTCAAACGGGTTAAAAGTGCTTAAAAGGCATTTGGGTCATCTTTGTTTGCTTGCATAAGCATCCTTGAGTGTGTTTTAATCTGATTTTTATAAGCCTGTAAGTGTAAAAAGTGTTTTTAAAGCTTTTCTAAAAACTATTTGAATCTGTTAGTGACAAACAGTTTCATTAGATGCTTTTCGAATTAGTTCTTTTTAAACTCTTTTGAAACCTGTTTTGAGTTCTTTTCATAGTGTCAAAATTAAGTAGTTAAGTTCCCTTAGGTTTTCTTTGCATCTTTTCCAATCTGTCAAAATTAGTGTAGTGTTTACTTTTGTGTCAAAATTGCTATTTTTCAATCCTTGTTATCAGATGGGTTTATTTGTCTTTAGTCCCTAAATTTTTGCATACAAGCTCCTTTCAAGCTTGTATCCATCTGTTTTAACTCTATTTTGATTTTCAAGCTTATTTGCCAGCTTATTTTTAAGCTTGCTTTTTGTCCTTTTAAAACTAACAAAGCTCCCCTGGTGCTAAAAGCCAACTTTGCAGCTTATTTTTGTTGTTTATTTGTGATGCAACCTTCATTATTTTTGCATTTCTAGAAAGGTCATAAGCTATTGTATAAGCCTTAGCAAGCATTAAGCCTAAAAGTCCCTTTAGAGTGCTTATTTTTAAGCCAAAAGTGAGCCTTTTGACTGTGTTTATGCAGTGGTGCCCATAGCTTATTTGAGTTTTCTTTTGGCTTTTATGTCTGTTCCTAGTGCTTATTTTTTTGTTATGTTAGCTTATTAGGTGTTAGACTTCCTATGCCTTAGCTTATTTTAGTCTCCCTTAGCTTAAGTTTGCTTAAAATTGCTTATCAGTTATCCTTTTCCCATTAGGACTTAGGTTTATAGTAGTAGTCTGCCTTTGATTTGCTTACCTTTTTTGCTTATTTGCTTATTTCTTTAAGCCTATTTTTTATTTATTCTAGCTTATTTAGTATTGTAGTTAACCTGTCATTGCTCATTTCCTAATTTCCTTAGCTTATTTTTGCTTTAGTGGCCTTAACAGTTTGCTTATAAGTGTCCTTAGTTAAAAAGTGTGTTCTGCCATCCTAGTGCTTTTTTTCCTAGCTTATTTTCAAGTTTCATAAGAAGTTGTTTTCTTTAAATTCGCTTATTTTTGTCTCTTTTATAAGATTTTAAAAAGAAAAATGAAAAAAAAAAGTTTTTATAAAAAGAGAGAGGCCCAGGCTCGAACCCTGGACCTCCCTCTTTATACCCACGTCCCTAACACACACTGCATAACCAATTGTGCTACAATAGCTCATCCGTGAGTATTGTGCACAATTAATTCCTTAAGGGCTTGTTGGTCCAATAAGCTTATAAGTCCTTTTGAATTTTAACAGCTTATTGCAATAAGCTGTTAGTGTCAGCTTATTTTTCATAGGGCCCTCATATCCTTAGCTAGTTTTTGTAATTTTTTCATAATTTTTAAAAATCGTTTAATATTTTTTATCATTTATTTTCTGTTGAACTATTTTTTAATTATAATAAATTAAATAAAAATCAAAAAAATATTTTTCTTTTTTAGAAAATTTTATTTTGTCATATTTCACTTAGAAAAAATATAAAAACTTTTGTAGGATCATTTTTGCAAAATTTTAATTTTTAAAGAACGGGATCGAATCCCGTTCTCGTTTTATTCGCGTTTTTAGCCTTAAACACCTCCGTTTTTGATCTAGTTTTCTTTATTCTTACTTTTTAGTCAATTAATATTAGGAAAAGTAAAAAAATTCACTTTAGGATTAATTTTTCATATTTTAGGTTTCTAGTCGCGTTCGTTTTTAATTTTCGTTCTCGTTTTTATGATTTAAGCCTAATTGCCTTAATTTTATGCTCCCATAGACTTAGGATTTCATTCTTATGCCTTATTTATGCGTCCCATATAATTTTAAGATAATCATTTTCCTTTTTATGCTTTCCCGTAGTTTTAGGTTTAAATTCCCGTTTTCGCGTTTTTCTTAAATTGCTTTTGTTTAGGGTTTTCTTTTATTCGTTTTTGCATTTTATTCATAGTTTTAGAAAATCAAGTCCAAATCTTTTCATTCAAACATCAAATATCAAACCGACTCTCGATTTTCAAATTCACGCCTCATCGGGAAGAACGACTCGGGTCCGGTTTTAAACTTTGTGAGAAACCGATACTTCCGGTAATACTATACTATATATTTGATATAATTAGCCCTAAAAAGTTGATTCTCAATTTTTGGCACCGCTGTCGGGGAAGCTGTGAAATGATTTTCGTGTTTGTTTGACGATTAGTGTTTGAAGACCCTTCCTCGTGAAGTTAATTTTCCTACTTGTGAATATTTTCTTCTATTTATCAAAAATATAAAAAACACCAAAATATTTTTCAATTTCTTTTATTAGTATTAGTATAATATAAAATCAAGAAAAAACCCAAAATATAAAAACATTATCCTAAATAAAGATAAACAATACATCATCAAAATAATGCTTTCAACTGAAGCATTATCATAATAAGTTCCCGAACAAAAGATTTAATAAAAATTGGAAATACAAATTTTTCTTTAAAGGTGTGCATGTATGTTCTTATAAGTGTGTGCAACCAACAATAATTGCGGCCGTTGTGTAAGGTTTTAGTGAAAGAAGAGGAAGATTTCATGAAGATACTAAGAACATAAGTGGACTCTTACGATAATTGTGATTTTCATGTATATTTTTATTTAAAATTTTTTAAAAGGCGCATGTAAGTTTTTTGGTGGATCCAGTCATTTCTCGCACTAGAATGGTTCTTGAAAAGAAGTCCCCTATATATATAATATATTATATATATTATAAAAATATATAATATATTATATAGATTTATATAAAATATAAACACTAATTTAAAAAAAATAAATAAATAAATAAAATTATATATTATCAATAAAAATCATCATCAATATAATGCTTTCAACTGAAGTACCATTAATCATAATCAGTTATCCCGAACAAAATAATAAAACTTGCCTCGTGTCACTAAGCGCTTGTGGAAATACGACTCACTTTTAATTAGGTAAACAAACTATAAGAAGGAATAAAGAGGGTTTGATTACCGAGGAACTACGAACCCCCGAAAAGGAGAAGGTTTTAAAAGCTTCTTCACGCTTTCCCGCTCACCGCTCCTTTTGTAGCGTTTTTTCTTTTAGAGACAACCGTGAAACGAGTGAATATTGATTAAGTTGTCTTATCATCAATTTGTCCGTTAATAAAATATGTTGCTTAAAAAACTCGAAAAGCCAAAAATAATCTTCTTTTTCTTCTTATTCATTTAATTCTTTTCTTAACCCTCAATTGTTTAATTCTTATGGCATCACTCGATCGTCGTTTAAATCACCTTTACGCGATTAAAAAGTGTTCGTCTTGTGGAAGTTTGTACACTCAATATTGTGGTTGTTCAAAAGGGAGTCTTGAGGACAAGATTCTTGTTCCCGTACCCGACTTGCCTCAACGACCCCTTAAAATTGAAAAAATTTGTCTCGATTGTGGAGACCCGGTTCATGGTCTATATTGTCGACGATGTGCTCTAATACGAAAGACATTGGAGGAACTTTTCCTTCAAGATGCTTCCGAGTCATCCGATGACAATACCAACGTTGTTAATGCTCCTCGAGAGCCATTCGTTGTCAAACAAGGCCCCGGTGTCGATTCTTCACAAAGTCCTCCACTAATCGACCATAATTGTTGTTACGAGTGTGGTGATTCGTTAGATGGAATCTTTTGTCAACGATGCACTTGTAAGTCTTGTGGGAAAGGTACTCATATTGGTTATAATTGTCCACTGAAAGCTCCGATTATCTCTAATCCGGAACCATGCAATCAAACCATTGATGAGCTCCCACAAACTTTGCCAAGTTTTGATCCGACGTGCTATTCCGAAAAAGAAAATTCATTACCTTACGTTTCAAAACCTAACTTTGTTGATGATTCTCCTAACGTTTTCAACCCACCTCCACAACCTCCTATGTATTCTTGTGAATTTTGCGGGAACGATGCTCGTTATGGTCACTATTGTACACCTCAAGTTCCGTTTATCTATCCGGAACCGTGTTACAATCAAGACTTTAATTTCCCGCAAGATTTTCATGATTTTCAACAACAATATCTTTGTTGTGAAAATTGCGGGGGCCCTCATGAAACTTACCAATGTCAACCAATAAATGAAGACTATTATCATGAGCAAAATTCTTGCTATGATTATAATTCTTTTGGTTTTGACCAATTTTAACCCCCGTAATATACCGTTAATCATCCAATCTCCAATGTTCAAAATAGCCTTTTCAATGCTCAAAATGAGTTTCTCAATTCTCAAAGCAAGCTTATGAAGCAAATGACATCCATATGTGATATGGTTGGTCAAATTATGCAAAAGAAGGAAGAAGAAAGGCTAATTGCGGAAGAGCAAGCGGCTAAAGATCGATATTGGAAAATTCCCATTTGCTACAATGATGACGACGACTATACCATTGCAATCACTCCCGTTTCATAAACTAAGGAGCCCGTTAACTCTCTAAGTATGGGGGGCGAGCATATTGACACTGTTCCAGCAATAGAATCGGATGAAGTAATAAAGTCTAGTGTTGAGAACCTTGTCCCAATCCCAAGTGAGTCCGAGGGTATTCCTGACAATGTGTGTGATATGCCTCTTTGTAATAATCCTACCCCTCTTGAAGCTTTCAAAGAACATTCTGAGACTATCATCGATTACAACAATGATTCTTCTTCGAGTGATGACGATTCTTATGAGAACATCGATTATGTCGATGCATCACTTCCCAATGCTAAGATCGTCAGTTCAGAGGTGGTGGAGATTGTTATCCCGGAAGTTGGAGGGATTGATACCGATATCCTTCTAACAATCAAAGACAATATCCTTCATGAAAAATTGTTGAATGTCAATCTTCTTATTGCTAACATCGAAGCATTAAAAGATAATCCCACTCCATCTTCCGATGTTATGACCAAGTCTTACTCCACATCTCTTAACCTTTTCTTGGAGGATACTAACACCTTTGATAATTCTTTAACCGAATCTTTCTGCTTTAATCTGGAAGAGATTAGTAGTGGCAGTACCACTACCCGTTCTGATTATTCTCTTCCGGATTATGAAGCCTTCTATGACGATCATATTAAAGAAAAGAGTAGTGGCAGTACCACTACTCATGCTGATTTTTCTCAATATGATTCGTTCATCTTTGATCTTTCGATCAATCCATTACCTCCTGCCGATAGGAGTGATTTTTATCATGAGGAGTTCGCCGATGAACTCGCTATCATCATATCTCCATCGGAGTATGATTTTTTCTGCTTTAAGATTGAGCCCGAGCTGGGAAATCTTACTATGGATGTGGTGAATGATATTTTCCCAACAAGAGAACCAAGAGTTCATGTGCCTAATGTTTTACCCACCCATCCCACCCTTAACCTGGATTTGGATTTCATACTTTTAAGTGAACCTCTCTTCGCTTATATTGTATAGATCTTCCTTCATTTTCTCAGGTATCCAGTTGCTCCTCTATATCTTCTCTCTTGTGGGAATGAAGATATCATTTTTGACCCTGGCATCTACGTTTATCATTCTTTTATGCCGGATGTATCTCATCAGAGTGGAACTTTCATGAAATTCAATGTTTATCCAAATCCCTTGAATGAAAGTCCGATGGAGATTTTATCTTCCACTTGCTCCCCTATGGACTAATGAATTCGGGGTCGAGTCAGGCTCAAGACTCGGTTAACAAAAACAAGCGCTTCGTGGGTGGCAACCCATGCTTATCCATTTTATCTTCTTTCTATTTGCTAATAAGTGTTTTTGTTGTTGTAAAGAGACTTGCCTCTTCCATTATTTGTGTTTTGTGTTTTGTGGTTTATTGTTCAGGATTGCCCAGATTTTTGAAGCCTCTCATGCTCGCGGTTTTGTCCTTCGATCACAAGAGCTTCAAGTCCTCAACTTCATTTTAGGAATCTAATATCCTAATCTAATCGACTAACGTTTATCTTTTAGCATAATTCATAAACGGCTTAGGATTTACGTAGAGACCCTTCTTGAAACATTGAGGACAATGTTTCATTCTAGTATGGGGGGATCTTCGATTTGATTGTGCCTGCAGCTGTTGTTTTCGCGTAATCCTGTTTTTACCACCAAAATTTCAAAAAAAAAAAATATAAAATTTTTCAAAAATAAAATAAGTGTTTTGTCACATATTTGACTTTCCTGCTGGGTAGAATAAGAGTAAATTTTGACTCGATCGAGCGTGTTGAGCTCTAGCTTGTTCCTTAACTTTTAGACTAAGCATTCGCGAATATTCGCGAAGAACGAAAAATGATAAAGTTAAGTATGAGTTGGACGATAAACAAGGGTTATTTGGAAATCTTAAGAGCTCATGTGTGTAATTTGTCGCTTTTTCTCCCATAAGCTCTTAACCTGATTAATATACGTCACCCAAACAACTCAAACCACCAACAACCCACCCCCCCCCCCCACACACACCACAATATAAAAAGAACACAAAAAAAACATCAAACAGACAACTGAGTCACATCTACCATCACCCGAAAACCAAAAAAACATACAACCCCCAAAACCCAACCCAACAACAACACAAAACAATCGACAAAGACTGAAAAAACAAACACACCGAACTCACAACCCAACAAAAACAAACAAAAACTCCACACAAAAACCTCGAGAAAAAACACTAACACCAAAAACACCTACAATAAACTCATTAAAACACTAGCACAAAACAACAAAACACACCCCTCACACATCAACAAGAATACATCAACAAAAAAACCGAACAGCCCATGTCACACACAAAATACAAACAAACTCACCAGAAACATACACACACATCAACCCCAAAAAAACCCATCAAACCAATCTAACTCACAAAAAATCCCAGAAAAAAAAAAAAAAATCACAAACACCATCCCCCACACCCAACAATTCCTACCACACCAAATTACCAACAAACACCACCAACCCCCCATACAGAGCACAAACTAACAAACACAAACCAAGAACCCAACAACACTAAACAACCCCCACAAAAAACTCCACAAAACCCCAACAAAACCTAATCCCCACAACCCAATCAAACAACCACTAAACAACAAATCAGCATACAACAAAAAAAAACAACCAACACAACCAATCCAACCAACAACACCCCGCTCGAACACACCCCACACCAACATTACCAACCCCCAGAAAAACATTTACAACAATTCAGATCATAAAGAAAACCCCAAACTGCCTTATGAACCATGTCAAAGAATACATATACAAGATGATAATGATTTTTAACACTTTTTCAAATGACCATATGTGATCTTTGGAACTATAAAAAATAAATGACAAAAAGTATAATCATAGTAAAAAAGAATTGATGGTAATTATTTAGTTGAAAAAAGTATAGAAAGTAATAAGACAAACAAAGTATACGAGGTACCTATTTAATACAATGGACTGATATGGTCCGACTTTTGAAACATCCATAATATGTATAAGAAAAAATATTACACCTCATGACGGTTTCCAAATATGTTAGAAGCTTTAAAACCGCCTTATAAAGAAAAAGATACGAAATAAAAAACGATTTAACCGTTAATACCGGAGTTATAAAACTATTTTATAAAAATAACTATTCATGACATAAACATATATTTTTGTAAACCTTATAAATGAGATAGAATTTTCAATAACAAGAACTTGCTCGTAAGAATCACAAAAAACGAAGCTATAAACGAATAAAAATATGACCGTTTACGGTTTTACGATAATTAAAACTATAGAAAATAACTCTATAACTGTATGAAAACAGTAAAAGTACTGTTCATCAAGGGTCAAAAATAAAAATGTCAAATTATGATAACTCGTCCTAATACGAAAGCGTGTGCATAAGAAACTCCAGAAATCGGACCTTAAAATGCGAAAGTACGCCATTACTACAACGATAAGTATAAACGATTTACTTATTAAACACAATTTTACCAAAACAATTAGAATGGAGATTGAACTATGAATAGACCTATATGTGTATATTAAGCAAAGTGCTATATTAACTATAGAGTTCATAGAGCCTCTTCGGGTGACGTATCGACGAAGTTAATTGGGAATTTAAACATCGATTTAAAGTGTCCTAACTCCCATACGTTCACTACAAGACCTCTAAATTAAGATAGCCCGAAGCGATAGTATGAAGCGACTATATAGGAATAATATGATTATTGGGTTAATCGAAGTAACATGGTACTATATACAACCTTAAATTAAATAGGTTGCATCTGACGATTTACGTGACACATTATTTATGAATTAAGATTATCTGAACTAAGGTGAGTTCATAGCCCCACATTTACGAATTTCAATGATTTAAACTATAGGTGTGAAACATGCATGTTTAAAATGGACGCAAGTGGATCATTTTATAATGAATACATGTTAGCCTAAGTAGCGATAACCATGTTGAGCCTATTATCATGAAAGTCCCAATTGCATAGAAGTAGTTGTTAATTACATAAGGGATCGCGAATTTATGAATGATCTATTTGGGAAATGACCCTCCCCTCGGGTGACCTAGCAATCACCAGGAACGAACGTATAGCATGTCAGATTTTGGGATGTTTCGGTTAGAACATCTAATCGGGGCAGAATAGCAATATATATTTATTGCAAGAAAGATTGTAGAGCTTCAGTTCATGAGGTAGAAAATTGTAATCGGGTTTTGTAATTCTTCATGTGTTTCATTATCACGGGGAAAAGTCTGCGGTCCAGCATATATGATTTATCAAACCTATGAATTACACCAACAATATTGTTGATGTTTTAAAGTCAAGTTATTTTCAGGGGGGAGATCATTAAGCAAAAGGTCCAAGGATACCTTGGTGATTTTGTTTTTTGGGAATCATGCTAAAGATATGGGTTGTATTATGTTTTGGGAAACTCATCTTTTGTGAACCATATCATGTAATAATAATAAGGCACAAGTAAAGCTTCAGGCAATTTGTATCAAATAAATGATAAATCTAATGAAATCAGTTTGTAAAAGACCTTTTTGGTCGTTCAATATAATATCTTGTGTTATTTATCTATGAAGTAAACACGCCCCGGACCCTATCCGCTGCGACCCAATTTGGGGTGTTTACAAAGCACTTGACACTATTTGGCAATGGAATCGAACAAAGTTAATAAAGTCTAGTGTTGAGAACCATGTCCTAATCCTCAAGATGAGTCGAGGGTAATTTCCAACAGCGTGCGTGATGTCAACTTAATAACAATCCTCCCCGTCTTGAGAGCTTTCAAAAACATTCTGAGACTATCATCGATTCCAACAATGATATTTCTTCGAGTGAGGACGATTCTTATGAGAACATCGATTATTTCGATGCATCACCTCCCGATGCTGAGATTTCGTCACTAGAGGTGGTGAATTTTTATCCTTTGGTGAAGTGGAGGGATTGATACCAGATAATCTTCTAACATTCAAAGACGATATCCTTCGTGTAAAATTGTTGAATGTAAATCTTCTTATAGCTAACAACGAAGCAATTAAAAGATAATCCCGCCTCCATCTTCCGATGTTATACCGAGTCTTCCTCCTCATCTCTTTAACATTTTCTTAGAGGAGACTAACAACCTTTGATATTCTTCACTCCAAAACTGAACTTTCTGCTTGATTTGGAATAGATTAGAGTGGCAGTACCACAACCCATTCTGATTATTCTCTTCTGAATTATGAAGCCTTCTATGACAATCATATTGAAGAAAAGAGTAGTGGCAGTACCACTACTCATGCTGATTTTTCTCAATATGATTCGTTTTATCCTTTGATCTTTCGATCAATCCAATTCCTCCTGCCATAAGATGATTTTTATCCAGAGGCGTTCTCGATGAACTCGCTCACATCATATCTTTCATTGGAGTATGATCATTTTCTGCTTAAGATTGAGCCGAGATGGGCAATCATACTATGGATGTAGTGGAGGTAATAATTTTCCCAACAAGGGAACCAAAGTTCATGTGCCTAATGATTTACGGAACCCAACCCCTCCCTTAATTTGATTTCATACTTTAGTGAACCTCTCTTCGCATTATATTGTATATCTTCTTCTTTTCTCACGTACCAGTTGCTCCTCCATATCTTCTCTCCTGTGGTAATGAAGATACCATTTTTGACCCCGACATCTCCGTTTATCATTCTTTTATGCCGGATGTATCTCATCTGAGTGGAAACTTTCATTAAATTCCAATGGTTTTATCCAACCACTTAAAGAAAGTCCGATGGAGATTTTATCTTCCATTTTGCTCCCCCATGACCCAATGAATTCGGGGTCAAGTTAAGCTTTGTGACTCGTATAACAAAAAATAAGGCCTTCGTGGAAGGCACCCATTCATATCCTAGTTTAACCGTAGTAGTAGTATGCTAGCTAAGTAGTAATGCATAAGTTTTAGTTGTTGTGAGGAGGCCTGCCCTTTCGTTTCCAGTTTTGAAATTTGTTTTGTATGTCCAGGAATGCCCTGATTCCTGCAACCTCCGTGCTCGCATTTTTTTTTGTCCTTCGATCACAAAGCTTCAATTCCTCAGCTTCATTTTGGGAATCCGATATCCAAATCTTATCGACTAACGTTTATCTTTAAGCATAATTCATAAACGGCTTAGGATTTGCGTAGAGACCCTTCGTAAAAACATTAAGGATAATGTTTCATTCTAGTATGGGGGGGGATCTTTGATTTGATTATGCCTGCAGCCGTTGTTCTCACGTAATCCCGTTTTTACCACCAAAATTTCAAAAAAATGAAAAAAATTTAAAAAAACAAAAATAAAATAAGTGTTTTTGCACTAATTTGACTTTCTTGCTGAGGGTATAAAAAGAGTAAATTTTAACTCGAATTCGAGCGTGTTGAGCTCTAAGCTTGTTCCTTAAACTATTAGAACTACGTTCGCGAATATTCGCGAGAACGAAAAAGGATATGTTAAGTATGATTGGAGCTAAACAAGATTAATAGGAAAATCTTAAGAGCTCATGTGTTAAATTGTCGCTTTTCTCCCATAATCGCTTAACTGAATTAATATACTGCTACTTTTAGAGATTAAACTTAAATCACTAATTTTATTTATTATATAGCAAAAACTTATATCCTTAAGATCAAATTGTATACTAAAATTTACAAAAAACGTTTTCCCTAAATAAAAAAATATAAAAATGCAGAAAATAGTAATAAATATAAATTGGGCTAATAAAAGTTTGGTTTATCATGCCGGCACTCACAACCGATGTTTACAACCTACAAAGAAAGCCCATAGTAAGAATAATAATCTGAGACTGATAAAAGTTTGCTGCATCTTGCCGGCTCACAACCGATGTTGCAGCCTTCTAAAAGGCGAGTTAAAAAATTGCATAATGTTTAATATAAAGTTGCGAATATAAAAATTGAAGATCACTTTGTTAACTTCAAATATGCTTTTGAACTTTGAACTATGTCTATTATATAAGCTTATGTAATATACGGAAACCTAAGAGCTTATGAAACCTAAGGTCCGTGTCCCGATACTAATCTCTGTGGGGTGTCAAAAGCCTGGTCACTTAACCGCAAGGTATGGGATGTGTCGAACGAAAGTCGCTACATGGGATGATCTCGCCTTCAAACTCATTATTCTCGGGTGGAACGTGAAACATAGAATGTTGCAAAACATTGATCCATGGTTGAAATTCAAAATAGCACATACACCTAAGATATAATAATTGTCGGGAGTGAAAAGTTTACAAGTTGCAAATATGAGTAGTGTTAGCATCTTAACTCATAATTGACGGTGATTTTGTTTTAAGCTTGGTTTGGAATAAGTGAAAAGTCGGGAACGATGAATTTATCCTTTTTGGGGCATTCTCGGATCGAAATGCATCTTGTTCTATGATCCCTAAAAGTTATAAAATAACGAAAGTCAAACGTTCTAGTTAGTTGATTAATATGAAAACTACAAAAAATGAGAAAAATGAAAAATACAAAAATATGTGTAGGAATAAGTGTATATATATAAAAATGGTAAAGACGGGGATTTTCAAAACTTATGAGTCTTTAATTCCCTTGATGAACACTTAGCTACTTTTTGAGGTTATTAGTCGAGGGGGATCGAGATTCTTAGTTTTCTAAGTGCTTACTTCATAGCATTGCGTGAGGACACGGCAATGTCTTAGTATGGGGGATTTTGGTATGTGTTTAATTACACATACCTTTTACCTTTAAAATCGATCCTAAACGACCAAAAACGCACATAAAATGCCATAAATATGCCTATTTTTTGTGTTTGTGCTGTGCAGGTACCGGATATTCACTAAAGGACAAAAACGAAGCTAAACCGGACAAAACTAAGCACGGATTTGGAAAGAGCGCGAAAAACTGAGGCCAATGTTTCAGAAAGGATTGAAAACAGAGCTAAAACGAATATTTCCGGATCGACTCGACAACATTTGTACATTTAATAAAGTCAAAACGAAGTCAAAGTCAACCCCAGGATACGGCGTTGGAAAGGGCATCGAAAACCGAACCCGAAAACCTAAATTGCTAAAAGTGGGCCCACCTGTACCCACCTAGTGGGCCTAGGTCAGCCCACATATATACTAAACCCATTTTAAATAAAAGCCCAAAACTTAATTCCTTGGCCCATAACCCTTAACGTTAACACTAAAAGCCCAACCCTTTTTTTTTACCAACACTGTTAGTCTGTTATTACCTTTTGGACTATGAGTGTAATACAAAGATACACCCTTGAGGACTATTATTGCCAAACCACCCTAAAGTCTTACACCCACAAGGACTGAAATTACAAAAGTACAAATATACGTGAGGGACCGAATCTGCCGTTTCCCCTAACTTTTCCCCTGCACCCAGTTTAACTTACACCCATTTTTTTCCCGCCACTACTGTTTATCGTCCCTGTCCCCACCTCCTTCATAACCTGCAACATGAGACAAAAACAACACCCCACTCCAAAACTATCCCTTTCACATCACCCCATACCCCCACAAACCTACAAATATAGCTTGGAAATCCCTAATGACTTCATTGGGCAACAAGATCAAAGGTTTGGATCAAATGACTTTGGGACCTAGGCAAAAAGGATGGCTGAGATTTCTTTATGTTTCTCCTCACCAAGAAAACACAACAAACACAGCACAAGGAAGAGGTCTGGGTGAGCAGCCTGGCGGGTTTTTTTAAACCGATAACTTGATCTTACACAACCCCGACGCTTAGTATTTACATCGTAAATACCTTTTTTTGGAGTTTATATCATTTTGGGATATTTTTATCTGTGCAGTTTTTTTTCGTTTCTTTCTTATGGATAGTTTTGGTTTTGTGCTTTTTCGTTTCATTTAGTTCATTGTTTTCACCCTTTGGCACACCTCCTCCCCCCCCCCCACCCCCCCGCATCCGGTTGCCCCTTTTCCCCCCTTTTGAATTCTTCTCTTAGCTTTGGTTTTGTTGAAGTTTTTTGGACGTTTTTGGATTCAAATTGGTGGCATACCATGCATCTTTTTGCTTCTTGTGGGACCTAGGTCAAAAAGACAGGATGTGCTGAGATTATTTATTTATGTTATATCCATCACCAATGGAAACACCAACACAAACACAGCTACATGGAAGTTCAAGACCCTAGTTTATTATGTATAGACTGCACTCATGTATCAATACTGCTATACTCCTACTTTATAGCTAAATAGTTTCTCTTCTATTATAATAAGTCAGTAACAGTTTGTAGCCATTTGTAGGAGCTGTCGACTTTTTGAGTTTTAACAAGGCAAAAGCTTGTAAAACCAAATTTGTACCATTTAATCTCATTGCAATATTTACAAGTCATTTTTAATTAATTGTCATTTAGTTTCTTGTCATTTAATTTCTTGCAAATTTACTATTTTATCAAAATACCTTGTAATTTACTATTTGCTTTTTAAATACTGTTTGTTAAAGCTTATTTATAAGCTTCTAAGTCTTTAAAAGTCTTTGTATAACTTTGTTTCAAAATTTTGTTAAGGAAAATCTGATTTACAAGACTTAAGGGAGTGTTTGGGTTAGCAAGTCAAACGGGTTAAAAGTGCTTAAAAGGCATTTGGGTCAGCTTGGTTTGCTTGCATAAGCATCCTTGAGTGTGTTTTAATCTGATTTTTATAAGCCTGTAAGTGTAAAAAGTATTTTTAAAGCTTTTCTAAAAACTATTTGAATCTGTTAGTGACAAACAGTTTCATTAGATGCTTTTCAGATTAGTTCTTTTTAAACTCTTTTGAAACCTGTTTTGAGTTCTTTTCATAGTGTCAAAATTAAGTAGTTAAGTTCCCTTAGGTTTTCTTTACATCTTTTCCAATCTGTCAAAATTAGTGTAGTGTTTACTTTTGTGTCAAAATTGCTATTTTTCAACCCTTGTTATCAGATGGGTTTATTTGTCTTTAGTCCCTAAATTTTAGCATGCACAAGCTCCTTTCAAGCTTGTATCCATCTGTTTTAACTCTATTTTGATTTTCAAGCTTATTTGCCAGCTTATTTTTAAGCTTGCTTTTTGTCCTTTTAAAACCAACAA
>BQNB010101468.1:0-24463 GCA_026074375.1 Tanacetum coccineum | reverse complement strand
ATGAAAATCGTTAAATAAAGCTCTAGGTACTCAATTGGATATGAGAACGTCATATCATCCGCATACGGATGGTCAGAGTGAGAGAATCATCCAAACCTTGGAGGACATACTGCGTGCTTGTGTGATTGATTTTGGGAAAGGTTGGGATAGACACCTACCTTTGATGGAGGTTTCCTACAACAACAGTTACTATACGAGTATCAAAGCTGCACCATTTGAAGCACTGTATGACCAAAAATGTCGATCGCCTGTCTGTTGGGTTGAGGTTGGAGATGCTTAGCTTACTGGCCCTGAGATTATTTATGAAACCACGAAAAATATCATCCAAATCAAGAAGTGTATTCAAGTGGCACGTGATAGACAAAAGAGCTACACCGATAGGATACGTAAGCCATTGGAATTTCAAGCTGGAGATAAGGTTATGTTAAAAGTATCGCCATGGAAAGGGGTGATACGTTTCGGCAAATAAGGGAAGCTAAATCCTTGTTATATTAGACCTTTCAAAATCCTTACTAAAGTGAGAACAGTTGAAAATCGACTTGAACTCCTAGAGCAACTAAGTAGGGTTCATAGTACTTTTCACGTTTCCAATTTAAAGAAGTGTTTCTCCGACGAACCCCTAGCTATTCCATTAGATGAAATCCAGATTGATGATAAGCTTAATTTCATTAAAGAACTGGTCGAAATCATGGATCGAGAAGTTAAACGACTAAATCAAAGCCTCATTCCAATTGTGAAAGTCAACTTGAACTCAATACGAGGTCCTGAGTTTACTTGGGAGTGCGAGGACCAAATGAAGAAAAAGTATCCTCATCTTTTTGCTAACCCTACATCCGCGTCTAAAGTTACGTCTTAAGCTTTGGAGACAAAGCTCTTTTAATGGGGGAAGGATGTCACACCCCATAAATTTCAGGTCATTATTTTGAACTTTTCCTATCATTATTTTGAATTTTATACGTTACATTTGAATTTGACGTAAAACCAAGAAGTTAACCTGTGTAAATCTGAAAAATGTCATCGGACGCGTTCTGACTTCGGATTATGATTAGTCTAGATACTATATGCATTATTTTATCTTTTCTAAGTGTTTCGTATATTACGATCACTTCCGATACTTATTTTTACGTTTTAGCGTATAATTTATGTTTTTCGCGTTTTTGATCAAACGAAACCTCGAAAACCCAAAATCTTTTCGTGTAAACTTTAGTTTTCGTACATCTCGTGTTTATAAGTCAAAATTTTTGTTCATAACCCCCTCTTGTTAAATTCGGATGGCAAAACCAAACAAAAAAACCATAAGTCTTGAAATTAAATCAAAGGCATCTTTCTTGTTTTATTATGCATGTGTTCATGTAAGGAGAAGATAGTGACTTCTCATGAAGTCATTACCATGCAAAAGGAACCATGCAAGACTAGTGCATGTGATCTCTTCCATTTTGACTCACCAAAATGCAAACCTAAGACTAAATATAAGAACCGTAGTCCCAAAAATTGAAACCCCTTGGTCCTTGTGGGTGGTTTTGGCCGAGCAAAGCACACACACACTTTTGTGTGTGTTGGTTACTTGATACTACAAAACAAGAAACCCTAAACTATCCCTTATCTTATAAATACCATGTTATAACACACACATACTATGTTATTTCTCATTTCCAAGCCTCTTCAAAAATCTCTCATCTCTTTTTCTTTCTTCTTGGCTCACGACACCAAACAAACACCCATTTAGAGTTTATTTTCTTGATTTCCTCCAAGATCCAAGTATACAAGGTTCATTTCTAAGGTTAAATAAGGTGGTTTGAAGTATTAGTGGGTTGATTTTCAAGGGTTTTCTTAAGATCTAAAGTTAGGGTTTCTAGTTTTATTAGTGGGTTTTCAAGATTTAGTGTTTTTGGGTATAGATCTTGTGTTATTGCTTCTTGTTCTTTATTCTTGTAAGCATTTCTTGATCATTCTTCTGATTCTTTTCTCTTATTCTTATGAATCTTGTTCAAGCTTAGGAATCCATGTGTTTGTGTCACTTTTATAAAAAGAAATAAAATAACATCTTGACATCTTTTATAAAAATAGAAGTAACATGTTTATGACTTTATGATTTTGGTGAGGTGAGTTAAAAAGTGATTTGCAACAATAGAAATAAAGGGATTAGGTTAGTTTTAGGCGTGGTTTTATTTTGGATTAGTTGTGAATGAAGATTAGGCTAGATTCGGCACTATTGTGAAGTTTGGTGAAATTTTTGAAGGCGTTTGTGAAATACATAGTTGCTGATCCGAAATTGTTTTGAGGTTTTGGTCGACTTAGGAATGTTTTTATTAGGCGAGAAGGTAGTTTTTAGCGAGCTCGTTTTGAGTAGATAGGTTTTCATATATTGTACACTAAAAACGATTTTAAAACGACCAAGATATAGCGAAATGAAACTTGAAATATTTTTTGGCAAAATAAATAAATAAGGTGCTGATGTGAATAGTAAAATGGGCTTTCGGGCACTTTCGAGATGATTTGAGCTTTTAAAACGTTAGCGAAACATATAGTAACACATGTATATTAATTAGGATCATTTGAAACGTCGTTAACATATTTTGGGGAAAGCGTTAAGGTTTCTAAAAATAGTAAGTTTGGTAAATATTAGTGAGGTAGACATGAAGGTTAGACGTTTAGGTTTCCCTAGTGCATTTATGAAAGTATGAATTTAGCAAATTTAGGGGACGGTATTAACGTACCGACACAAAAAACTTTCCTAAAATAGAAACTTACTAAAAATGGCAATTCTTGGTTAAACGTCGAAACTTAACGAAAAACTCTATAATTTTATTTAGTCACGTTTTGTTAATTAAACCAAAGCACAAACACTCATGGATGACTTTTTCTCTTATAAACAATTCGTACAAGTTTCGTATGCTTTTCGTCTTTCTAAGACGCGTCATTGATTTAGGTCGCAAGTAGGACCTCTTGCCATTATATCTCTTCGATTGATTATTATCTCACCATTTGCTAAAGGTGAGTTCATAGCCCCACGTTTTACTATTTCTACTTTACTACTTTGGGGTGAGAACATTGCTTGTTTTTAAACTATGGACACGGTTATTTTACGTTACCTTTTTCCTGATTACGTGTTGCCTAAGTTGCGAATAGACCACTAATGCCCAAACTATCATGAACCGTTAATTTCTTAACCGATCGTCCTGGTTAATTAAGCGTGAATAATGTAAATAGATCTATTGGGACTAATTATCCCTATCTAGGTAAGTAGCCCTTACTAGATTCGGGAGACACGAACAAACATATTTATACCATGTCGGATTTCACTAGGTGATCTTGGTTAGATACCTCTAGGGGAATTAATTTCTTGATTGGCATATAATATGCTTCTTTGAATTAAGCCTCGGTGTAATGAGCTTAGCCCAACAATAAATACTTTTTATGTGAAGGTGTATCTGTTATAACTGTCACATGCGTTGTGAACTTGTGGTCTACTGTTAATGTTGGGACTTAAAAGACTTCAAGGATTCTTAAAAGTTACTACTGCTCAGGTACATAATGGAAATTATGCTAAGTAGTTAGTATTGGTAGTATAATGTTACTACTGCTAGTTACTACTGTTAGTATAATTTAGTACTGATAGCATAAAGTTACTATTGTTTGTTGAAGTTAAGACTGCTCAGTGTTGAAGACTAAAATATAAGCTAAGTAGTTAGTGCTGCTAGTAGTAAAAGCTAAGACTGCTAGTATAAGTTACTACTGTTAGTATATATTAGTACTGCTAGTACTAATGTTACTACTGCTTATGTTTATTAGTGCTGCTGATGAAAAGATTACAATTGATGATTACAACTGCTTGAAGACTTTATATTGTCAAGAGGATAAAGACGAATTACAGAGATAAAGATTGTTTAGAGAACAAGAATACTTGTGAAGATAAGTATTGAGATATTTATGTACAAGATATATATAATGTATTTGTTTAAGAGATTATGTTTATATTTAGAAAAGATTATGATATCTTAGGAATGTATTGTAAGCCGACTAGGACTCTTTAGTCTATAAAAGGAGGCTCTAAGGCATTAGTTGAGATATAAGTTTTTCACAAGAGTTTTCCATAGAGTTAATAGCTTCAAGGTTGTAAACCCTATCACTAAGTCAGAGTAATCGTATTAATATTGAAGCTTGCTGTGTTGATTATATCTTTGTGTTAAAACATATTTTACTATTTCATTGATAATACTTCTTAGTGATATAAACTAGTTTCCGCATAGTTTAGATCATTCAAACAAAGTTTCATTCTTAGTATTTTTGGATTTATCCAAGGGTGCTAAACCTTACAAGCTAAGGAGTTAAAGATCTATTCATTGGGATCAACAAGTGGTATCAGAGCTTGTTGTGAAGCTTTGAATAAGAAGAATAAACCAATTCATCCAAGATCTACTTTTTTAGTGATAAGATGGAAGTAGGAACTATCACTAACAATCTGACTGCACGATTACCTATCCTCAACCCAAGAGACTACGATCTCTGGCTAATGAGAATAAAACAATATTTTCTTATGACTGATTACTCCTTATGGAAAGTAATCAAGAATGGGAACAAAGTGCTGAGAAGAACTGTTGGAACAGTTGAACAGGAGTATGAACCCACCACTACTGAAGAAAAACAGGATAGAAGAAATGAGATGAAAGCAAGAGCAACCTTTTTGATGGCACTTCCAAACAAAGATCAACTGAAGTTCCACTCATATCAAGATGCAAAGTTGCTAATAGAGGCTATAGAGAAAGGGTATGGAAGGAACAAGGAGTCCAAGAAGGTTCAGAGGACACTTCTCAAATAACAATATAAGAACTTTGCTGTACTAAGTTCAGAAACAATGGACCAAACCTTTGATAGGTTACAAAAACTTATCAATCAGTTGGAAATCCAAGGAGAAGTGATTAACCAATAAGATATGAACTTAAAGCTCTTGAGAAGTCTTCCATCTGAATGGAAGACTCATGCCTTAATTTGGAGGAACAAGGTGGAAATTGAAACCATCAGCTTGGATGACTTGTATAATAACTTGAAGATATATGAACCTGAACTTACAGGTTCATCAAGCACAAGTCAAAACTCACAGAATGTGGCCTTTATCTCCAACAGCACTAACAACACCAACAACACTAACAAAGCAGGTAATACTACTCATGGAGTTAGTACTACTCATACTTAAGGTAATGATGTTAACTATTCATCTCTAGATAATATCTGTGATGTTGTGATATGTGCTTTCCTTGCAAGTCAACCTAAATCTCCTTAACTTTCTCAAGAAGACCTGGAACAACTTCATCCTGATGATCTGGAAGAAATGGATCTTCAATGGGAGATGGCCATGCTGACAATAAGAGCAAGAAGGTTTATCAAGATAACAGGGAAGAATCTAGACATAAATGGTCAAAGAGTTGGTTTTGACAAGTCAAAAATGGAATGCTACAATTACCATAAACATGGACACTTTGCAAGAAAATGTAGGTTTCCAAGAAATCAAGAGAACAAAGGAAGAGAGAATAAATTAAGAACAGTCCCAATAGAGACTTTTACTCAGAATGCCTTGATAGCTCAAGATGGAATTGGAGGATATGACTGGAGCTACCAAGCTAAAGAAGAGCAACCTACAAACCATGCATTGATGGCATTTACATCTTCAGGAAGTTCTTCTAGTTCAAATTCCGAGGTAGATTCTTGTTCTAAAACATGTATAAAGGCTTATGCTACTCTTAAAGAAGAATATGATAGTTTGACTTCTGATTACAAAATGTCTCAATTTAATTTATTATCTTATAAAGCAGGTTTAGAATTAGTAGAAGCTAGACTAGTTCACTATAAAAAAAATGAGGCTGTGTTTGAAGAGAGTATAAATGTTTTAAAACTTGAAATTGGACTAAGAGATAATGCCTTAAATGAATACAAAATGAATTTGGAAAAAGCAGAACAAGAAAGAGATCAATTAAAACAGACATTAGAGAAGTTTCAAAATTCATCTAAGTCCTTAAATGATTTACTGGAAAGTCAAGTAATTGACAAATTTAAAACAAGACTAGGATATGATGCAGTTACTGCAGCTTCTCCTGCAGTAGAAAGTTTTGTAAATTTAACTGATAAGTCTGGATCAGATAAGGGATATCATTTAGTTCCCCCACCTCTAACTGGGAATTTCATACCACGCAAACCTGATCTAACTTTTATAGATGAAATAGTTGAAAGTGAAAACTTGGATGTTACTACTGTTGTTACACCTTGTAATGTTAAGACAGTTGAAAATAAGGGTGTTTCTAACACAGTTGAATATAATATTGTTAGGATGAACAACACTAGTGCTCCAATCATTAAGGATTGGAACTCAGATGATGAAAGTGAGATAGATTATACTGCAATACCTAGCACTAAAAAGATAAAATCTGTTAAGACTGTTAGGGAAACATATGCTCCTAAACAACACAAACACCATCCTAGAGGAAACCAAAGAAATTAGAACAATCTTATGTCCCAAAGACTAGGAAGTGATTTTAAAATGATTAATAAAGCTTGTTATGTTTGTGGTAGTTTTGAGCATCTACATTATGTGTGTGATAAAAAGGTTGTAAAGCCAATGTGGAACAACTCAAGAAGGGTGAATCACAAGAACTTTTCTAATAAAATGACTCACCCTCACCCCAAAATAAGTTTTGTTCCACAAGCAGTATTAACCAGGACTGACAAAATTAATACTGCTGGTGTAAATGTTAATATTGTTGGTGCAACAGTTAATACTGTTAGACCAGTTAATACTGCTAACACAAAAGCAGTTAATACTGTCAGATCTGTTAATACTATTGTCTCAAAACCAATTGCGAACCATCCTAGAACAAAAACAAATGCTTTCAAAAGAGGATACTCACAAAGATCAAGCCCTTTTAACAGACTTTTTGCAAACAAGAACAATATTGTCAATAAAAATGTTAATACTGTCTGGGTAAAAAATACTACTGCTAGGGATAGAGCAGTTTTAACTGAAAATAAGGAAAAAGGGGATAATGCTGTTAAGGACTCAACATGCTGGGTTTGGAAAGCCAAAAATAGCAGTGCATCAACTACATTCAAGAAATATTCTTACATTGATGCACGAGGCAAATCCAGGTCAATAATGGCTTAGATCCCTAAAAGAGACTAATTCTCTTATTTTATGTGCAGGGCAACCCACAACAGAAGGAGTACAAAGATAAAGCAGTTATTGATAGTGGTTGTTCCAGGCACATGACAGGAAATAATTGCTATCTTGATGAATATAAAGATTATGATGGAGGATTTGTTTCCTTTGGTGATGGTAAAGGCATAATTTCTGGTAAAGGTAAAATCAAAACAGGATCACTGGACTTTGATGATGTGTACTTTTGTAAGGAGCTTAAGTATAACCTGTTCAGTGTGTCACAAATCTATGACAAAAAGAATAATGTTCTTTTTACTGACACTGAGTGTCTTGTCTTATCTTCTGACTTTAAGCTACTTGATAAAAGTCAAGTATTGCTGAGAGTTCTAAGAAAGGACAAAATTTACTGTGTTGACCTAAAAAGTGTTGTTCCTACTGGAGGTTTAACTTATCTCATTGCTAAAGCCACAATTGATGAATCCAATTCATGGTACAGGAGGCTTGGGCACATTAATTTTAAAACAATGAATAAACTTATGAAGGGAAACTTTGTAAAAGGTTTACCTTTAAAGATTTTTGAAAATGATCATTCATGTGTTGCCTGTCAGAAAGGAAAGCAACACAAAGCCTCCTATAAGACCAAGCTTGTGAACTCAATCAGCAAACCTTTACATATGCTTCATATGGACTTATTTGGTCCTACAAATGTTAAAAGTTTAATGAAAAAGTCTTATTGTCTAGTTGTCACTGATGACTTTAGTAGATTTTCTTGGGTATTCTTTTTGGCCACTAAAGATGAGACTAGTGGGATTTTAAAGACTTTTATAATAGAAATAGAAAATCAACTAGATCATAAAGTAAAAGTTATTAGGAGTGACAATGTAACTGAGTTTAAGAATAGTATAATGAACCAGTTTTGTGAAATGAAGGGGATTAAGAGGGAATTCCGTGTGGCTAGGACTCCTTAGCAGAATGGTGTAGCTGAGAAGAAGTATAGAACACTAATAAAGGATGCAAGAACTATGTTAGTAGACTCTAAGTTGCCAACCACCTTTTGGGCTGAAGCAGTTAATACTGCTTGCTATGTGCATCAAATGGGTCTTAGTCGTTTAAGACCATCATTCAAGACACCTTATGAACGTATTCGTGGAAGACCTCTATGTTAGGACTCATGATACCTTTTGCGGTATTCTGTTACAATCTTAATATACGGGTCATTTGGCAAGTTGATGGAAAGCTGATGAGGGATATTTTGTTGGGTATTCTGTGGTTAGTAAAGCTATGAGAGTATTTAACAAGAGGACCAGGATAGTTGAAAAGACCTTAAACATTAGATTTTTTTGAAAATACACCTGATGTGAAAGGAAATGGACCAGACTAACTTTTTGATGTTGATTCCTTGACAATATCTATGAACTATGTGCCAGTTGCTGTTGGGAACAAATCTAATGGTATTGCAGGAACCAAAGATAACATTGTTGCAGGTCAAGCTCAAAAAGAAAAAGAACCTGAACAAGAGTACATCATAATACCTTTATGCACAACTGATCCTTTAGGTCATTAGGATAGTGAAGGGGATGCTGGAATGAAGCCTACAGAAGTAGATGAAAATCAAGCTTCAGATAAAAGTAGGAAACATGATCAAGAAGCAAGAAGTGAGTCAGAAAGGTTAAATCAAAGAGAAATATAGACTGAACACACTAACAGTTCCAATGTTATTAATACTGTTAGTACTGCTGGACCATCATTTGATACTACTATTCTATCAACACCAATTAATATTGTCGGACCTTCTGTTAGTACTGCTAATGAATCTGAAGAACAACTTTTTGAAAGATTTTCTCCTTTCAAAAATACATTTACTCTTCCACCTGTCCCAAATGTATCTTCAATGGATAATACTGGTATCTTTGGTAATGCTTATGATGACGAAGATGTGAAAGAAGAGGTTGATATAAACAATGTAATTTCATCTTATACAGTCCCTGATACTTCTTTTACCAAATTTCATAAAGATCATCCTGAAGATTAAGTGATTGGAAGTTTAAAGACTCCTGTACAGATAAGACACATGACCAAGATAAATGAAGAACATGGTTTGTTTTCCTCAGTTCACAAGCTTAGGAGAACAAATCACAAAGATTTTCAAAATTGTCTGTTTGCCTAATTCTTATCTCAAATGGAACCCAAGAAACCAGTTCAAGCCTTAAAAGTTTGGACCTTAGTTGATTTACCTAGAGACAAATGGGCAATTGGTACTAAATGGGTTTTTAGAAACAAGAAGGATGAAAGAGGTATAGTAGAAAAGAACAAAGCTAGACTAGTTGTCCAGGGTCATACTCAAGAGGAAGTTATAGATTATGATGAAGTATTTGCACCAGTTGCAAGGATTGAAGCCATAAGATTATTTCTGGCTTATGCTTCCTTTAAAGGCCTTGTAGTCTACCAAATGGATGTGAAGAGTACTTTTCTATATGGAAAGATAGAAGAGGAGGTGTATGTCTGTCAACTTCCTTATTTTAAGGATCCACACTTTGCAGATAAAGTCTACAAGGTAGAAAAGGCTCTTTATGGACTACATCAGGCCCCAAGAGCATGATATAAGACATTGTCAACTTATCTTTTAGAAAATAGTTTTCACATGGGTCAAATTGATAAAACTTTGTTCATTAAAAGGCATAAAGATAATATCCAGCTAGTACAGGTTTATGTTGATGATATCATCTTTGGATCAACCAAGAAACAAATGAGTAATGAATTTGAAACACTGATGCATGATAAGTTCCAAATGAGTTCTATGGGAGAACTTTCTTTCTTTTTGGGACTTCAGGTTAAACAGAAGAGTGATGGGATCTTTATTAGCCAAGATAAATATGTGGCTGAGATTTTGAAAAAGTTTGATTTTGCCTCAGTAAAGACAGCAAGCACTCCAATGGAGACAAACAAGGCATTGATAAAAGATAAAGAAGCTGAGGATGTGGATGTTCACTTATATAGATCAATGATTGGATCATTGATGTACTTAATAGCTTCTAGACCAGACATAATGTTTGCTGTTTGTGCTTGTGCAAGGTTCCAAGTTACTCCAAAGACTTCACACCTTAATGCTGTGAAGAGGATCTTTAGATACTTAAAAGGCCAACCTAAATTGGGCCTTTGGTATCCTAGAGATTCACCATTTGACTTGGAAGCTTTTTCTGATAGTGACTATGCTGGAGCTAGTCTTGACAGGAAATCCACAACAGGAGGTTGTCAATTTCTTGGCAAGAGATTGATTTCATGGCAATGTAAGAAGCAGACTATAGTAGCCAACTCAACAACTGAAGTATAATATGTTGCTGCTGCTAACTACTGTAGACAAGTGTTATGGATCCAAAATCAGATGCTTGACTTTGGATTCAATTTCATGAACACCAAAATCTACATTGATAATGAAAGTACAATCTGTATTGTGAAGAATCTAGTGTTTCACTCCAAAACCAAGCACATAGAGATAAGGCACCATTTCATCAGAGATTCATATGAGAAGAAGTTGATACAAGTGATCAAGATTCACACAGACCAAAATGTTGCAGATCTTCTCACAAAAGCTTTTGATGCTAGCCAGTTTTAACTTTCTAATTGCTAAGCATAAGATTATCTTAATCTCTGTGGAACTTATATAGTTCTTAACTTTTTAATCAAGGATCTATGCATAAATATGGTCCTCATAAATTTCATGTTATCTAGTCTTTTCTAGTGTGCTTGTGATGAATAGAGGCATGTTGTTGTATAAATTATTTGAATGATAGAGTTAAATCTGCCTAAGGTAATTGTTATATTGCATAAGTATAATTAGTACTGCTTGTAGTTACTTAAGGACTGTTGTTATAAACTGCTAGTCATTAATTATAATGCTAATAAGAAAAGACTTTAGAGGTTGTGTCTTTTTGATTTTGGACTGTCATTTGACAGGGATAAGCATACTTGGTTTCTGTTATTGAATGAGGGGAGGGGATTATGTTGTAATATGCAGTCAAAAATTAATGATAAGACATGCTAATACTCTAAGCATAGTGTGTGATGTCGTCAATACCTAGGTAAATCAAAAAGAGGCGGGGACACCAAGATACCTTAGTATAGTGGTCCCCTTGTAAAGGTTGGTGATGAGGTGTCCATAAGGAGTTGGGTGATAGAATGGAAAGGGCTGCCACTACTTGCTTCAGCTTAGATAGCAAAAGCATTGACAGTGGCAACATAAATTAGACCCAATCATGGCAAAACTTAATGAGCAGTTCTTAGGGAACTTGGTTTAGTTTAATAAGTAGTGGTCCAGGTGCAAGATACCATTTTGGGGGATGTAGATGCTCAACTAGGTTTAAGGACTACATCTAAAAGTCCATGATCCACATCTCTTAAAAGATTAACACATTTGGAAGTGGGTGAGGACAGTATGCAACTTATGAATTGATGACACATTATACAAAACTGTATGCATTGGTGAGCTCAAAAGAATAGAGAGATTTGTGATATAAAAACAGAAAGAGTGTTTTGGTGAGCAAAAGAAATGAGAGATTAAGTGAGATTAAAAATAGAAAGAGAGATGTGTGCATAAAAACAGAAATGTGTGATTGTGAGCAAAAAGGAAATTGAGAGATATTGTGAGCATAAAAACAGAAAGAGAGCTTGTGAGAATCAAATTTGATGATGAAAATTAATTTTTGGAATGAAATTTGGGTAATTACTGGTGTATTAAATTTAATGTTGTTTAGCTTTAACTTAATGCTGCTAAGCTTAAGTTAATGTTGTTAGGCTTAAATTAATGCTACAAGTATTTGTTTATGCTGCCAGGTTTAACTTACTGCTGCCGGTTTAAGTTAATGCTATTAGGCATCAATTAGTGCTACCAGTTCAAGTTCCTGCTGCTGAGGGTGATTTTATAAATACTTCGATTTAGGGTTTCATTTAAGTCTTTATTCGATTTCAATCATTCAAACACTCTCTAACCATAAACCGTAACTCAATTTTCATCTTTGATAATCAAAATCATCATTATGTCGAGCCCTAAGTTTACTGAAACGCACAATGTGGTCGCGTTCTTGGAAACACCTGTAGAAAGTGATGGGTTTGCAGAGATTATTGATTTCCTGAAAGCAAGTTCTGTTCATTAGGCTTTAACTGTCAATCCAATTATCTACACATCTTGTATTCAACAGTTTTAGGCAACAACAAATGTCAAGATGGTTAACGGAGTACGTTAATTACAAGCTCTAATTGATAAGAAGAAGATGATCATCACAGAGTCAAGTATTAGAAGTGGTCTTCACTTGGAAGATGTAGAAGGTACTGATTGTCTGCCAACTACTACAATTTTTGAAGAACTAGCAAAGATGGGGTATGAAAAACCTTCTCAAAAGCTTACATTTTATAAAGCTTTCTTTTCTCTGCAATGGAAGTTTTTAATTCATACCATTACACAAAGCCTTAGTGCCAAATCCACTGCATGGAATGAATTCAGTAGTACAATGGCTTCTTTGATCATATGCTTGGCAACAAACCAAAAATTTAATCTGTCTAAGTACATTTTTGATGCTATGGTAAAACACTTAGATGGAGGGGTTAAATTTCTGTTGTATCTACGATTTCTACAAGTTTTCATCAATCAACAGCTTAGAGACATGTCACATCACAAGAAGGTTTATGTTAATCCCTCCCACACAAAGAAATTTTTTGCTAACATGAAGAGAGCAGGAAAGGATTTTTCTAGGAGAATAACACCTCTATTTGATACTATGATGGTTCAAGCTTCTGAAGAAGTGGGTGAGGATTCAGACCATCCAACTGATTCTAATCAAATACCTATTGTTGATCAACCATCTACATCCTTTCAACCCAAGAAGAAACAAAAGTTCAGGAGGAAACAGAGGAAGGAGGCAGAAGTTGCTCATAATGAGACAGAGCATGAGGAAAGTGTACCCACACCTTCTAATGATCCACTACCCAGTTGTGAGGATTGTATGCAACTTAATGATTTGATGGTTTTATGTACCCAATTGCAAAAACAGGTTATTGACTTAGAAAATGCTAAATCTGATCAAGCTATTGAGATTGCTAGTCTCAAGAAGAGGGTTGATAAGCTTGAAAAGAGGAGAAAGTTCAGGACCATAGGGCTTAAAAGATTAAAGAAAGTTGGTACAACTAGAATAATTGAATCCTCTAATGATAGTTTGGGTGCTTAGGAGGATGCATCCAAACAGGGGAGGAGAATTGAAGATATTGATGCAGATGCTGAGGTAACTCTAGTTAATGAAACTCAAG
The DNA here is from genome assembly GCA_026074375.1 of Tanacetum coccineum. Classification (NCBI taxonomy): domain Eukaryota; kingdom Viridiplantae; phylum Streptophyta; class Magnoliopsida; order Asterales; family Asteraceae; genus Tanacetum; species Tanacetum coccineum. The sequence goes on along the minus strand of BQNB010101468.1, from coordinate 11,019 downwards.
AAAGGCAGGATGAAGACTTGATGTTTGATACTAGAGTTTTGGATGGTGATGAGATGTTTGTGGATGCTACAACTGGTGAGAAAGATGACCATCGTACAAAGATTGATGATAGTACTGCTGGTGAAGCAGTTACTACTGCTGGTGTTGAAGATAGTGTTGTTCCTACAATTTCTACAACTGTTGAAGAAACTTTGGCTCAGACTTTAATGGAAATCACGGCAGCCAAACCCAAGGCAAAGGGAATTGTTTTTCATGATCTGGAAAAGCAGGTATCTAAACCAACAGTTTCTATCACACAACCCTCAATTAAAGACAAAGGAAAAGGTATCATGCAAGAGCCTAAGAGACCTTTGACAAAGAAAGATCAAGTTGCTCTTGATGAAGATTTGGCAAGAAATATTCAAGCTCAGTTGGATGCTGAAATCATAGAAGAAGAAAGGCTTGAAAGACAAAAGCAAGAAGAAGCCAACATAGCTTTGATTGAATCATGGGAAAATACACAAGCTATGATGTAGGCTAATAGATTACTGGCTGAGAGACTCCAAACAAGAGAAAGAGAGGAGTTGACAGATGAATAAAAAGGAAAATTATTTATGGAACTCATGGAGAAAAGAAGAAAACATTTTGCTGCACTAAGAGCACAAGAAAAGAGAAACATACCTCCTACCAAGGCACAAAAAGTCAAATGTCTACCTATCTTAAGCACATGGGTAGATACAAACACAAACAGCTAATGGGAAAGAGCTATGATGAAATACAAAAGTTGTTTGACAAAGAGATGAATAGGGTAAATACCTTTGTGGCTATGAGTTCAGAGGCACAAGAAAGCAATGAAAAGAAGGTAGAAGGTAGTGAGGAGAAAGCTAAAAGCAGCAGAAAGAAGAGTCTTGGTAATAAAAGAGCAGTAAAATAGCAACAACAAGAATCTCCAAAGAGACAAAAACTAAAGGATGGTAAAGAAACAGATGAGCATAAAGAAGTTGAAGTAGATGATACAACTGAATTGAAAAATCATTTGGTGATTAAAAAGGATGATGATATAGCAATTGATGTTATACCACTTGCTACCAAACCACCAGTGATTGTTGATTACACAAAGCTCTATCATAAAGAAAGAATGATGACACATTATCAATTGATAAGAGCATATGAAAGTTCCAAGAGATATTCTTTAACGATTAGACTGCTTCAAGGTATTGACAGAGAAGATTTGCAGACTCTTTAGAAGTTAGTCAAAACAAAGCATAATGATTTAAGACCTGAAGATAAACATGAAAGAGTGTGTTGTGTGGGTGATAATAAGAGTCATGTATTGTACCAGACATATGGCAGATTATGTAAGGAGAAATCTACATGATTAAATGTGACCATTGGGAAATGTTGATGTAATTCATGTTGAGAGCACTATGTAAGGTTTGGAAATGTTTAAATCTTTATGTAAGTGAAAAGAGATACCCCCTCACTAACCAATTACAAACAACAAATATTGCTTAACAAGAAACTTTAAACTGATCATTGGAATGAGATATGCTATCAACTGCTAAGCTTAATGTAAAACAGCAAAGTGGTCAATAAAAGAGATTTGAATGTATCCTTCTGATATTATTTGAAGGAGATATGATAAAGAAACTTTAAGATTCAAAACATGAACATCAAGTTTAGGGGAGTATTGTTGGGACTTAAAAGACTTCAAGGATTCTTATTACTGCTCAGTAGCATAATACGGAAAATATGCCATATTAGAACTGGTAGTAGAATGTTACCAACTGTCTGTTACTACTACTGTTAGTAGGATTTAGTACAGCTTTGTATGAGTTACTAGTGTCATCGAATAGTAAAGACTGCACCCGGAATTTGAAGACTAAAATTAATGCTAAGAGTTAGTACAGAATTGTATACGTAGTAGCTTAAGTATAACTTAGGTGCTGCTAGATAATTTAAACAACTATTAGCATAAAGTTATACTGTGCAGATACTTTACTACTGTGCTTGAAGCTCGAGTTTTTTGCGTGCTAATGTTAAAAAGATACAATTGTTTGCTGAGAATTACAACTGCTAATTAAAGAACATACTTACTATTGTCAAACGGATAAAGAGACGGATTAAAGAGATAAAGTTTAGATTGGAAACAAGAATACCTTACAAAGATACGTATGTTTTAAAAAATAAGTTATTTTGTGTAAAAGATATGTATAACTTATGTTGATTAAGAGAATACATTTATTTATATACAAGATCATGAAAATTATCGAATAGTATTGTAGCCTTGTAGGACCCTTTGGGAATAAAAAGTGTGAACAATGGTATAAATAAATAAGTTTCCATCTCAGTTTTTTTCATAAGAGTTCAATAGCTTCAAGGTTGTTAAACCCTACACTACGTCAAAGTGAATCGTATTAATATATTGAAGCTTGTTTTAGTTATATCTGTATATATAGTGTCTAAAAAAACAAACTTTATACTTTACTGATTCATTGAGAATACTTCTTAGTGGTATAAACTAGATTCCGCATAGTTTATATCATTCAATCAAAGTTTCATTCTTAGTATTTTTGGATTTATCCAAGGGTACTAAACCTTACAAGCTAAGGATTTAAAGATCTATTCATTAGAATCAACTGTTTAGTTATCATTTGTCACTTTAAATGTTTTCGTAAGACACATGTGGTTGTAAAGCATCTTAGAAATTAATAGCATCTAAGCAATAACAATCTCGACATAAACTAAAGTTGTAACATCAACATAACTCGTGTATGTCATCAAATAAGTAAGTCTAAATGTCGAGATCTTCCAGAATCCTGTTAATTACGTGCAAGTTACTAGATTATTTTATGATGATTATGTTCAAAGACATTACTAGGCTTGATTGAGTTGATTTAAAAATTAGTTAAGTTTGCGAATAAACATATTACCTGTTAATGAAGCTATTATTGGTGAGTTTTTAGCTTGAGAGCATTATGGATTTGTACAAGTAAACGAGCTGTTACTCTTAAATCTAAGTAGGAAAGTAATATAGTAAGCTAAAAAATATAATTTTACATCAGAACTTACAAATTTCAGTATTCTAGGACAAACACTTCTTTAATATATTATTTATTTTTTTTGTGTAATTTGCGGTCAGTCTGTCCCAGAGGTATGCACCATCGCGGTTGTCTATGTACTTGGGCTTGCGCATTCTCGGCTTTGTTTTTTTGTTTTCTTTGACCGTTTAAAATAGTGATATGCTAACCTTTGCTTATTTATTTCTTACAGATGCTAGCGAGGGCGCTAGAACTAGTGGCATGAGCTCACAGGGAAACAATGATGTCCCATTGTGTAGAGGATTAGGAAAAAGTTATGGACAGAAAGAGAACAGTTAAAAATCTCTTTACCCAAAAGAAAGAGAACAGTTGAAGTCCAGTGTGCCTTATGTTGGCTTATGCGCACAAACTTACCCAAACACTCCTTTAAGTAGAGTAAAAGAAATTAACGAGTTTAGCATGTAATATGGGTAAATGAAATAGTTTATTTCAAAGGAAATAAGCCAAAATGTCAACCGAGATAAAAAAAATGTTTTGTCGTATGTAGTAAAGTTTTGATTTTTATAGTCAAGTTATGTGATTTAGTATCTGGGTTGTGTTTAGTTTTTGAAAAGATTGGTTTTTTTGTGATGATTTCAAGTTGTGAAAGACTGTATATGGTTGTTTGAGCAAGAACATGCATTAGGATTTAGTAGTGTTTTGACAAATACTAGGATGACAGTTATAAAGCTTAAATCAGGAGGGTTGTGGGTTTATGCACCTATTGCTCCAACCAAGGAATGCATTGATGTACTGTTTATAAATTCGAATCAGTACTTTGTATCAGTTATTTAGGGATAAGAAGTAGGAAGGTGATTCAGACTTATGCAATTCGAACACCATCTGAGATATGATATGAGAGTAAAATTCTATCTTGAAAGGCCATAGTTTAGTGTGAATGAGCTGGTATGCATAAACAATGTGATGATGAAGAGCATCCACAACAAAACAAATGACACCAACTAACTATGAAACACTTCAGGTAATTCTAAGATACTAGATTTAGGGAACCAAAGTTACACACTAGGAGCAAATCGATGAGCCCCACAATGACTCTCAATCAGACTTTCATATGGTTAAAGGAGATTGTATATATAAGATTGACACATTTTTTCAAAAAAATACTAATAATAAGTATTTTGATAATTGTCAAATTCTGATTATTAATTTATCTAATTTAACCTGTCTAAAATATTTAATACATGTTGTTTGTAGGGAGATGAGGAAAATACTGACAAAGAAGGATGCCGATTTCAACATGGCACTCCATGATGTGTCCGTTACAAGTCCTAATTGAGCCAAGCAAATGGCTGCACATGAACCTGAGAAAGTTAGATAGCTAATTTCGCTGACGTAAGTACTAAACATATAATATATTTGTAATTTTGTTGTCAATAACATATAGTGGTAATTTTGATGTGTAGATAATCCTGCCACTACACCTCAGTTTGATTCATTTAGGGGATCTTGATGAAGTATGAAAAATGGGGGCTGAAACATGTTTTAGATTTTTGAGTGTGTTGTTTTGATGAATATGTGAACTTAACACAAATGCAAACTTAAAGAATTCATCATTTGAATATGTGGACTTAAAGAAGTTGAACCAGTCCAGATGATGCAGTTCCTCTTAGAAAGATGTTATTAAGGAAAGTCCTAAGGTACAGAATCTAAAATCCCATTTACTGTTTCCATGAGTATACAAATATGTAGTATTGATTAGATCTGTGGTAAAAAATATTTTGTATCATATTTTAGGGTTGCAGACAACGTGCTAGTGTACGATATCTTAAATGAATTCCAAAGGGGCATAGTCATATCGCCGTTGTGTACAAAGATTTAAACAAGAAGATTGACACGCTGAAAGAATCCAAGGACACAGAGAGTAAGAGACTATCCTGAATCTTGACATTCAAATCGAGAGGTTTCTACTTTTTATTAATTTGTGTTTCTTATTTTTATAACTCGAGATGCAGCACCCAAATACAATTCACATGATGCTGACAGTGATTCGGTAAAGAACGACGAAGATCAACAAGCAAAGAGGAGTCCACCATCAACTCCGAATTTCAAGAAGAGGCATAGAGGTTGCTCCTTTTGCATACTTGATTTAGAAAGCAATCCCATTCCCAAGTACCCGTCATTTGCATGAAATGTTAAGACCTAATGATGAAATATAAATTCATAAGCTTTAATAAAAAGTTGAAAATAAGCCAAACACATAGGCTTATGAATTATAAGATGAAATTATATAAGCTCATAAGCAAACGCCCCCTAAGTTAGTGATATTGAAATTAATAAAGTGCCTATATAAATCAATAGAAATAATAGGATAACCACACCATACATCTTTTTTTTTAGTTTCTGCAGCAAGAATGGAAGAGCACATAAGACTTGAGAGATACCTGAGGATTACGATTTCCTTAAATCATTTGAATAAGCCAATTTGGTTGTCAAAACTGTCCCTACCCATTTGTTACTAAAAACTAAAAGTTCAAGGCACTCTTCCATAAAGCCGAGGTTAAAAGAAGAAGCCATCGATGAATCAGCCAAAATTGAAATCCTGAATAAACCAGGTGCACAAAACCCAATGGCTGATTATGAAATTCAGATACCATGTTAAAGCTAATTATGCAGGTAAAGCTGACCGTCCAAAAAAGCTGATCGTCCAAAAAAGTTTAAGAGTTTGTCGACAAAATAGCCGAAGGAATCGCTAAGAGCGCTTGCGTCATAGATGATATTATCACCAAGGTATCCCTCTCTATGATACTTTGTTAATTTATGAATGCATGTATATTAGGACAGCGAAAGGGTTGCTGAAAATAAGCTATACAAACATCCCTTAATAACATGCTTTTGATGCTGTGGTAGCTGCTGATACAAGCTACCCAAACAACCCATAATAAAGTGTAACCACATCGAAAGTGGTGCGGAAAATAAGCCATTTAAACAATCCTTAATAACATGTTTTGTACACTAAATGACTGTTGAATTGACTACGCTTATAGATGATTTACTATGGTTTTATATGCGCTTGATTACTGTATGCAACTTTTATCTTCCTTTATAGTCGAATGGGTCAAAAACTCACACCCACATTAGCTTACTAAATTACCTTTAGTTATCTTTGATAACGTTTTTTTGAAGTTTAGATTAATAGTAACTTTTGTACAATTCCAATACAGTTTCCAGGAGATTATTCCTTTGAATGCGGGAAATATTTTTGGAGCAGAAGATAATCGTCTGGTCATTCTGATAATCCAGTTATACAAGATGCAATAGTACTCAAATGTGACGGTGACAGAATCTTGAACTGTTGGCGTGTATTCATTTCTTATGGAAGTGCAATCAGAACAACGACAAATAGAGGTGGTCATGTTTCTTTTAAAGAAGAATAGTAGTACTATTGCAAAAAACAACCTCAAGCACTTTCTGCATATTCGGGATAGTTAGCATGTTCTGTTAATGTAAAACCTCGCGCTTCGCAGCGGAGCGCGGGTTGAAAACCTAGTATTTGATATTTTGCAACACAGTTGCAATGAAATTTAATTATTAGATATATAATCTAATTTTTTTAATTTTTGTAACAAATAAATATTAGGGATATGTGTTATAAAATTTGTTTTGGCGTTGAAGCTTACTCATAATGGATCGTGTTGGGTATCCATTACTCGAAATGGGTTTTTTTTCATGTCTTAGTTAAGTGTATGTGTTGAGTTGAGTTTCCATAGTTATCGTGATGTAAAGGCTTATTTTATGATGGTGGAGAGTAATCAAGCTCGATGTACATAGATTGGGCTTTGAGTTTGTTTATTACTGGTAAAAAATATTCATTTAAGCTTGTAGGAAAACTGATATATTTAACACCTACAAGACCAGATATATCCTATGTCGAACATGTGTAAAGTTAATTTTTGCATGATCTTATGAGTTCTCATTTGAATTCAGCTTCTAAGGTTCCGAGGCATTTGAAATCATCTCTAGGTAAAGGTATTACTTTTAATGAAATTAACAACCTGGAATTGAGATTGTATGTTGATTTAGAATTTGGCAGAATGCAAAGCTACTAGAAAACCTGTAACAAGATATTATGTGTTTCTTGGAAATAATCTTATGACTTGGAAAGGCAAGAAACAAAGTGTTCCAGGCAAATATTAAGATGAGGTTAAGTTCAAAGCTATGAATAGTGTTACGTATGAGGCAATGTGGGTTCTAAAAATTCTAAAAGATTTCAATCTAGATGTGATGTTGCATATTGAGATGTTTTGTGATAGTAATTCTTCTACGCAAATAGCAACCAATCTAGTATTTCATGACCGAACGAAACATTTTAAGATTGATATGTTTTTCTTAAGAGAAAAGATTGCTAATGTTGTGATCAAAACTTGTAAGATCAAGTCTGAAAATAATGTGACAGACTTGTTCACTAAAGGGCTTTATATGTTGATCATAAGAAGTTTTGTTATAAGCTTGGTTTGATTGATATGTATCAGACTTAAGCTTATAACGGGTGTTGAATAATATGGTAAGAGCTAGGGGCGGAGGGATGTACAAGGTAGGGGGCCGGTGCCTCGATAAACTGGTGATTTTTTTAATGCAAAAATTGTATTTTTATGGCCTTATTTTTAGCTTGCCCCTATCCTAAATCTCAAATTACCCCCGATACGACTGTTTAAATATCAAAAAGCTATTGAAAAGTGTTGATCCCAACTCAGATCCTGCTAACCTTGTAAAAGGCTTAGTTGTATTGAATAGATTCAAGACAACTATGCTAAAAACTTTGTCAATACTAAAGAGTATGCGGAATCTACTCTTTAATACTTAGAAGAATATCAATGTAACAGTGATTTGTATGAATAATGTAGTAAAATGTATGAACACTGATATAATCAAAAAGATCCAATATTATTATGATGAATAATACGAGTACTCTGTCTAGTACTAGAGTTTACAACCTTGAAGCTATGAATGTATCTATGATGTGATGATATAAAACCATAACCTAGGATCTCCTTTTATACACCAAGGAGTCCTTTACAAGATAACTACACATCTTCTAAAATTCTACAAGATATCAACATATCTTCTAACTATATAAGATATACATTGAATAAGTCCATACATATCACTAAACACGTCTTTATCTCTTTAACAATCTTAATCTTCAAGCACCAGTATTAAGTCCTTCAGCAGTGTTAAGATAATACTAGCAGTATTAACTTTACTCTAGCAGTACTAACTGGTTAGTACTGTTAGTTATAACTCAAGCAGTATAAACTTTTGGCTTAGCAGTACAAAGTGTAAACCTTTAATTTTCAACAATCCTCCCCTAAACTTGTGATTTACCTTTAAATCATTAAGTTTCTGAATTAAACCTTCTGTGTTGAGAGGATGCTTCCAAACACTTTACTGTCTTGGTCTGTTTACTAGTATGAAGATTTTCCTTAAAAGCTCACCTGCCATCTCTGAATGTTGATCTACTAGCAGCTTGTTACACATTCATCAATGTTTATAAGCCCTCTTGTCAATTGGATAATGTTTATCTATCAGGCATGAAAATATAACGTCATCTCTCTGTAAGACAAATTGAATTAACACCACATGTATCATTTAATCCTCCATGTTATAGATCATGCATATATCTCTGAGACTTCCATATTAAACTCAATCTCTCATTCATAAAAAAAAAAAATCACAGGGGTTCAAACAGTCTCTTCAACTCTACCTAAAGTTCTCTTTCTTTATCTTCAGTAGGTTCTGTTGAGTTGAATCTTTCATGAACTAGACTCCATAGTCTGACTAGATCATCCCTGTCAAAATTCTTTAGCATATCTTCAAAGATCTGATATACCTCTGTGTAATTACCTACTCTGATGATCTTCCAATCCATTCTTGAGTCTTCAGAGTAAACTTCCCAGTCAATGATCGGGTATTTGGTTTGTAGGGCTTCAACATTCATCCCTTCTTCTAGAACTATGATCATTAACTGTTGTAGTTGTTCTTGAGACAGTTCATTTGATTCTTTATCTTTTGATTCTTCAGCTAGTTCTGATCCTTCTCCTATCTTTTGTCTCTTTGAAATTTCTTCACCAAGTTCTTCTTCTGCACTCCTTTTTGAACTTCCAGTTATAACTTTAGGAACTGTATCATCACTCTTCATTGGAGTAGAAGTATTTACCCTCTTCGCTATTGCTTCAAATAGAACTTTGATTTCATCAAAAGAGTATCCTCTCAACTGCTGTAGTGTATGACTTCCCATATGCTTGATATAGTTACACATATAAGACCTTTGTTGAGCCTGTGTGAGAGGCCTGTTCCTCCTTTGTTGAGCTCTTTGTTGGGCAAATTGTCTCTTTCTTTCATTTATAAGCTCTACAAGCAATTTTGCTTTGTCAGCTTCAGAGTATCTTTCTCTTTCTTGTGCTTGTAACCTGTGAGCTAACTATTCATCAGCTTCAATTTGAGCTTGTATGTTATCCCATTCTTCAGGTTTGAAAGTGCTTGCTTCTTCATGAATATTGGCAATCCTTTGCCTCTCTTCTTCATCAAAATGTTCTTTAATATTTGAGCTTCTTCAAACCCAAGCCTTTCTTGTTCTTGTTGTATTTTAGTCTTGGTCTGTGTAGGCTCAGAATCCTCTATTATAGCTTTACCCTTGTCTTTTATTTTTGTTTCACTCCTTTTGATGTACACTAAACCTTCAACAGCAACATCATCAACAGAAACACCAACAATTTTAACTTTAGGGCTGGCAGTACTAATTTCTACACCAGCAGTATTAACTGGTACATTAGCAGTACTAACATCTTCAACAGTGGTAAACTCAAAATCAGCTTCCATTTCATGATCATGCCTCCCCTGAGTCTGTGCACCCATCTGTACCAAATTAATTCCCTCATCATCATCAATTTGAGCAATCTTCCTCCCCTATTTAGAAGGATCCTCTTGAGCTAAAATTTTTGTATCTGAATCTTCTTCCTTTGAGAGAACCAGTCTGTGTTTTCTTCTTGACTTATTGAGCTTATCCTCCAACCTCTTGACCTTCTTGATAAGCTTGGTATAGGCAGCACCATACACTTTCTTTGTCTGACGTAGGTCAGTTTCCAAAGATACACCCCTATCTGATAATTTTGTAATAAGATCCATCAATTCATTATGTTGCATTCTGCCCTTATCACTTCTAAGTGTGTGAACTTTTGGGAGAGGTGAATCATGGGGCATGGCAAGGGTCTTATCAATGTTACCACTGCCCTGTCATGCATCTAAGCTAGAGACAGTAGTGGCAGCCCCTCCATGTCTAACATCCACACCTGTGGATGCAGCCTTATCTGCTACATAGGTCTGAGTAGGAGAACTAGGCTGACTTCAGTTTCCTGTTTGATAAAATCCCTAAGTGTTGGTGAATGATGTGGTTGTGAGGTTGATGGAGCAACTGCGGGTGTGTGATGGGACTCAACTGGGATTGTTGATCCTTCACCTTGTAAAATCTGACCTTGAACAAGCATTGTTTGAAACAATGGAGTATCCACCCCAGTATATCCCTTGGAAGCTCTTTTCATATTGCTAAACAGTTTTTAAGTAAGGGTAGGAGCAATATAAAGTCTTTTATGAGGTAGAAGCAGTCTTTTGCGCTTGTTCAAAAAGATTTGTATAAATCTTGGATACATCAAAAATTTAGTCTTACTGTCCAAGTTTTTCACCATGCCATCAAATATCAGTTTTGAAAAATTAAAAGTTATGTTTGTGGCCAAGCAAATGATAGCAGTTGCTATATTGCTACTAAATTGTTCCAAAACAATTTTCTTGGAACTTAAACAGTGAAGGATGGTATGGATAAAAAATCTCCACTAAGGGGAAAAGTGTCCCTTTTGAAGAGTTAATTTATCAGAATTGGACACATACCCCCATTAGAGCAAGTTGCTCAAAAATTTCTATAGTAGGCAGATCACTAATACCATTAGAG
>BQNB010101467.1:0-24463 GCA_026074375.1 Tanacetum coccineum | reverse complement strand
ACTTCCTAATCTGTCGATTAAGTCCTTCTTGTTTCATTCTTTTGTTCTTTTGTCTCATCAAATCTATAATTCCCAACAAGTTTCTTGAATCTTCCATTTAATCACAGCCTTTGATCAATCTTGGATAATTCCTAGCCGTTGGATGAGGATGATGAGGTGTCAGGACCAATCAGGTGTTGACATATGGACTAGGTGAGGTGGAGAAGGTGTATGAACATGGTTGAAGTGTTATAGAGGAGAGGGGTTGGGTAAAATCGCAGGTTGGGTTGTAGAGTGTTTAGGCGGGAAATGCTGTTGGAGTTAGTTAGAGGGAGGAATTGAACCGCGTTTTATGTTTAAAGGTTTGGAGGATATGCACAATTGGCCCTTGTCTTTTGCCCGCCCACATGTAGTTATAAAACAGTTTGAGATTTGACATATTCGGTCCTTGTGTTTGGTTTTTCTTTCTTTCCCTTTATTAATCAACTTTCAACTTTTGGCAAATTAAGTCCTTGATCTTCAAAACTTCAAAATAGGTCTTTAAACTTTGAAAGCTTGTCACTTTTAGTCCTTGGCTTCATTATTTTGGCCTTTGACTGCCTTTCTTGCTATGTCGGGCTGATCCGGCTTTTGATTTCTGGCTGTTTCTTCACTCTTGTTCTTGTCTCTTTCGTTCCTTGTCGGTTTTTGACTGATTTTGCTTCTTTTTGTCCTTAATATCCTTTCCTGCACAATAGACACAAAAGCACACCTTTTTCTATTCTTTTGGCATTTTTATAGCTTTTATTTGGCAAAATCCCGGGTAATTTACATATACAATTTAGCATTTATCAAGAGTCTAGACACACACAGAAAAAGTGTGTATTATTAGTTAGCTTATTAGTTAGTTTATAGTTTATTATTAGTATGAATAAAGAAAACCTTGTTCATAACATTGATGTTCTTATTTATTCTGCTGCATATTATGTTATTCAATGTTATTATATCCTAAATGGGCAAAATGATTTTCCACAAGTGGTATCAGAGCGGGTTGCTCTTGATATCTAGGGTTTATACAATGTTTTTGTGTCATTTTTATGAAGAAAATGATGACGGCGCAATTAGGGTTTTTATGCAAACCCTAATTCTGAATCTGTTCACAAAACAAGTTCATGAAGGGTTTTTTTGATCTGATCTTTATTGACAAAAATAACAGCAGGTTAACCAGCAGGTATTGAAGCTTCAAAGGTATCTTATTTTATTAAGAATCTAGTCTTTTCAATTTTCTTCATAGTTGAAATCCCATCTATGCCTTTACAAATAAAGCCTTGAGAGCTCTAATGTTAATAACATAGATAAATCTCGACTCAAAGCTAAAACAGATCTAGGAAACAAAACTTTATAAAATTGATTTGAGAAACATGAAATTTTAAACCTTTTTTTTAGTTTTTCATTGTACTATATTTTTTTTCGTTTTGACAATAGGGAATGTTGTTCGTAGCTTCGAACCCCTACTTTAGGCCTTTATCCCAAATAGGATATCTCGCTATATCATACAACCGTGTGCTCTTAGTTCGACACCCCCACTCCGCTGCTATCGTTTGTGGGTTATCGCGACAAAAACATTTCCTACAAGCCTAGAATCCAAAGTCCTTAGTTTGAAATCAATCACCTATGGCCGCCGATCCCTAGTGTGGAATGCCTACGAACCTTGCCATTTGATCCTACGTACATAGGTTTTAATCCTTTGTTGCGGACACCATCCGAGCCTTCTCTCAACATGGGATACGCCAACGATTAAAGACTACATATAGTTTTATAATCTTTTTCTTGCGAATGCTTAATTGGCACGATAAAATAAATGCTTTTGCATTAGAATGCGTCATTGGCATTCTTTTTATAATTATCTTTTGATGATATGGAAAAAAAAATTTCACTTAAGAAAATCAAGCTTATAAATGTGAAACCAAAATCTTATTACATTTTAAAGTGAAAAATTTTTTTTTTCAAATGTATGACTTTTTCTAAAGACATTGGTGACTTAGCGAAAGTAAATAAGAGCACGGTATGATTAGTGTGTTAAGAGCTTATGCGAGTAAAAAGTCAAAATCATTATATAAGCTTTAGTTTTCCTATAAACCGTGCTTAAAACATAAATACAATTATATTTAAATACATCATCTCTTGTTCTTCTCATTTTTAAAAATCCAAAGCAATAGGGTTTGTGAAACGCTTGCCCTAAAAATGGTAGGTTAAAGAACTGCCAAGGCATTTTTCACACGGTCAAGTCAAAATTAAATCCTATTTCACCAACGGACTACCAATAAAGTGGTGTTTTTTCAAAACTAAGCTTCTTTTGAGCTTTTCTTTGTAAGCAAAAATTATACAATTTTCTTACTTTTTTTCACAAAAAAGGGGTAATTCAAAAGATTAAAACAGGTTGAGTGAAGTGCAAGTCAATATGAAGATATCTTCCCCAAATAAAATGAATACTTTGTCCTCAAAAGTTTAAATATAAGGGTCAAAAGGAATCTTTTAACAAGAATTCTTATGGTCATGCCAAAAAGAATAGATGTTAATCCGTTAAAGAACAAGGATAAGAGATTTCCCATTTATGAAGAGAAGGATTGGGAGGTCCATCCTGGAAAATTGTGGGAATTGCTTTGTCATTTTCCACAATTTTGAACCATGAATCTTCCAAAATCCAGAAAACCTAGACAAAAATCACAAACAACCAACAAGAGACGAAAAAGAACAAGCTTCCTCTCTCTTTTACATTGTTAGCTCAAAAAACAATTCTCTAACGGCTTAGTTTTTGTTAATCCGAGTACAAGCTTATACTCGCCCCAGAATTAATTTGGAGAAGCAAAGAAATAGAAAGATATTGAAAAATAGAAAAGGATAAGCATGGGTGCACTCCAGGATAGGGTAGCGCTTGTTTATTATAGAGTCCCCTTAGCTTGACATCTTTCCCAAAACTAGTTTTTTCATGGTGGGTCGTTCTTGAACATCTGGATATTCTTTAGGGAATCTTCCCCCAAACTAATGTTTGACCTTGACCATTGCACTTTAAAGGTTTGGGACCTTTTTTTGAAAAAAGTTCAATTGTCCCATATGGGAACACATTTGCAATTGTATTAAATGTCCCGACCTTGAGATTTTAGCCTTCCCGTGAAAATATTTAGCTTGAATTAAAAGGAAAGTACTTGTTCCACAACATTTAAAAATCGGTTTTTAATTTTGAATCATGTTACGCTTTCTCGTTTTTTCCTTATTATAAAGCAAAAGAATTCTCATAAGCTTTCAATCTCTTAATTCATTAAGCTCATTAATTTGTGATTTTCTATTTGCACCTGCAAGATTAAGATCTAGATTTGTTTGCTTAAGAGCCCAGAAAGCTTTATGTTCCAACTCAATAGGGAGATGGCAAGCTTTCCCGTAAACCAACCTATAAGGAGTACATCCAATAGGAGTTTTGTAGGCAGTCCCGAAAAAAGCCCATAGTGCATCATCAGCTTATTCACTCAAGAAGTCTATTCTCACCTATGTTCTTTCTAAATTCCTCTTAAATTCCCCTATTGAAACCTTCTACCTTGTCACTAGTTTGAGGGTGGTACGGTGTCGAAAGTCGGATGGGTCCTCACAAATACTTTGCCTATGCCTTTGCAATATTGGTCATTTACAAAAATGTGTGCCTCGTCATCTGATTTATAGCAGAGTGGTTCCAAATCTAGCAAAAAGATTTTTCAAAAACTTGCAAACAACACGAGCATCATTAGTAGGTAAAGCCTTAGCTTCCACCCACTTGGACAAATAATCCACAGCAACTAAGATGTACTTGTTACCCTTACTAGATGGAAATGGACCCATGAAATCAATCCCCCATAAATCAAAGATCTCACAAACTTGTATTGCGTTTTGAGGCATTTCATCTCTTTGAGAGATTTTGCCTTGCCTTTGACAAGCATCGCAATGTTTTACCAAGTTTATAGCATCTTTATAAATGGTGGGCCAAAATATATCCGGCAGTCAAAGACTTTCGGAGGCGGTGTAATTGGCACTATGGTGGCCTCCCCAGTAGGTCACATGACAAGCCATGAGAATCTCATGAGCTCTTTGCCAAAAAAACACAGCGTATTAATGACTTGGTCCGACAAATCTTAAACACGTAGGGTAATCCCAATAGTAGTGTTTGCATCTTTGAAAAAAATTTCTCTTTTGTTGTGAACTTCATTCTTTTCTTAACAAATTACCCGCATGATGTTCGCAAGTCGAGCGATCCATGCGTCTGGTATTATCACTAAGCACATTCACATTATTAAGCACAACATTTTCAACAACATTTTCATTCTCATCAATCACATTTTCATTCACTATTTAATCTCTTTGACCGCTTCAAATATTACCTAGTGACTCTAAAGGAAAGATGCAGTTATGTTGTTGCTTTTACATGTTCATTCTTGTGAGGGTTTTTCTAGTCTTGAACGGTGTTAGCTGGACTACCTTTTTCAGCTCCTTTTTATCCCTTATTTAATATTGACTATTGGTGTAAAAAGAATCCCCTAAGTATCCTTGACTTAGGCATCTTGCCTTAGCATTAGGTACTTTAATAGCCGAATGATCGTATACCACTATGGTCCTTGAATAAAACTAGATAGGGTCGAAAACTTCTCCCGGAATATACTTACGGCTAGCAATTTCCTTTTCAGTTGTGGTGTAATGAAGTTGAGCTCCGTATAGTTTTAATAGCATTTGTGAATAGGATGAAAATGTTTGTCCTTTCTTTGACCTAAAACTGCTCCAAGTGCAAAATCACGAGGGCATACACATGATCTCAAAATCATAATCCCAATTTGGCACAACAAGTATTGGTGATTCAATCAACTTTTTTCTAAGATCATTAAAAGCTTGTTTACACTCATCCGAAAAGACAAAAGGAGTTTCTTTTTCCAAAAGATGAGTCATGGGTCTTGCAATTTTGGAAAAGTCCTGAATGAACCTTCGATAAAAACCCGCATGTCCTTCTAAAAATCTCGACTACCTTTTTACCGTAGTCGGGTAAGGTAATTTAGCTATCACTTCTACTTTTTCCCTATAAAAAAACTATTCCCTCTTTTACCATGAAATGGCATTTTTCCCAATTAAGCACAAGATTTGTTTCTTCACAACGATTAAGCATTTTCAGATTATCAAAGGCACTTTGAAAAAATTTATCCCCAAAAACCGAAAAGTCATCCATAAAAACTTCCATGGTTTTCTCGATCATATCATGAAATATGGCCGTCATGCACCTTTGAAAGGTCCCCGGTGCATTATAAAGGCCAAAAGACATTATATTTGTAGGCCTAGGTTCCATAAGTCAAGGTAAAGCGTAGTCTTTTTTGGTCTTGGGGGTCAATTCGGATTTGTAAGTACCCAGAAATTCATTATGAAAGAACAATGAAACTCATTTCCCGCTAACCTTTCAAGCTTTTTGGTTTCCATTAAAGGTAAGGGTAATATGGTTTTCCTAGTGGCTTCCATTTAGCTTCCTTATAATCAAATGCAAACTCTCCAACGGGGGTACAAGTCGGTTGGGATGATTCATTGTCATCATTATGAACCAACGGTCATTCACCTTGTTTAGAACGCTATGAACCGGGCTCACCCATGGGCTAATCGATATGGGGTAGTTTAAGCCGCATCAGAAGTTTGAATGACTCTTCTTAATCACCTCTTGAATTTAGGGTTGAACTTCTTTGGCATTTGATCCACTGGTTTGTAATATAATCCTCCGATTAACAAATTTTGTGTGTAAAAAATTTTGGGTCAATACCTTAATGTCGGAGATTTTCCATCTAAAGCATTTTGTGAGCCTTAAGAACTCAATATGTTTTTCCTTCTCCATCTTCTTTTAAATCTTTTGAAATTATGACAGGCAGTTTATTATCTTTTTCAAGAAAAGCATATTCAAGATGAGAAGGCAAATCTTTGAGTTCAAGGTCGGGTGGTTCCTCAATCGATGTTTTGACTGATTCAACATTATTGATTTGCTTTTTAGGAGGGTAAAAGTGGTGAAAAAGGAATCCAATCATTTTAAAACTTCAAGCAAATGAAATCTAAGTAGATTACATCATCATCTTCATCATTTAAAAATATCCTTTCCATATCAATTCTAAAGATTCATCATTTCCTAAAAACTCTTCTATTTTTGGCTCAAGAAGCATCTCACTTCCTTCATAAGGAGTGAAAGGTGGGGGTCCAAAATTGAGAGAAGTGGACTCCAACTCTTGGAAAGTCCAAGACTTTTGGATGCATACTCCGCACAAGTTATGCATCAATAAGGGTACATTCGGTTCCTCGGATCAGAATTATCATAAGAATCGTGGCGGTAGTGTTCACCACACTTATGTATCAAAGATTTGATCATCATGTATCTTAAAAATGATTTCCCCCTATAAACATAATCAGGCATGAGCTGTGCTCAAAAATGGCCTTCTAACAATCTAAGGAACTCGGGGAGTCCGACAACAAAGTCTTGAATCACACTAAATCGCCGGGAAGTAAAAATTTTCCGACCTTTCCCGCGAAAACACTTTTTCGCTATCCCTAGGGGCTTAGAATTGCGCTCGGTCGGCTAATTCTAGGTAACCTTTCTCAGTACTTGTAAGGTTGAAGTCCATGTTTCTTCCAAATAGACTAGGGCTATGTGATTGATACTGGCACCTAGATCCGGTGATAGAGCCAAGTATATTTTCAAACTCCCCAAAATCACAAAGGAAATGATGAAAATCGTGTTCCGGGTCACCAAGCTTTTCGGGTAGCTTTTTGAGAATGACCGCAGAAGCAATTAGCATTCATTTGGTGGTCTTTGTTATTTCTAAATAATTTGTCTTTGTTATTAACAACTTTTTGATCATTTTAAAGCAAACTTTGGGCATGTGGAAAAGGAGATCTTGCCAAAGCTAAGTTCAAAATGAAGATCTCGAAAGATTTCTATGAACTTTGAAGCTAAGATGTCATCTCTTTCACGATTTTGTCCTTTTCAAACCCTTGAAGGTAAGAAAAATTCTGTTTTGGTCTTTGTAGGTTCATCAACAACTCTAAGGCTCAACAACGGTGGTTACTTTGTCTTGATTTGGACCTTTTCCTTAATTTGAACTACCAGAGGTTGGACTCTTGCGGTACTTTGTGAACTATTACAGTTGCACTTGGTCCTTTTCACTCGGTTCTCCTTAGAACCTCATTGTCGGATGACACAATGGAGGAGGCATAGGAGGTAAAGGTCCATCAAGAACAACACCACTACGGGTGGTAATCCCTTTGCATTCATTTCTAGGATAGGAATAAGTTACTCGGTAAGGTTCTGAACGTGATGTATTCATTATTTACCATTGCTTTTGAAACATGTTAAGCATCATATTTTGAAAATTCCTTTGTTCATTTTGAAAATCTTGTTGCTCCTTTTTAAAATCATTCAAATTCTTTTGCAGATTATTCAAAGTAGCATCATTCGCTTTTGTATAAGCCTCAAACCTCGAATAAGTAACCGGAGCTGGTGCACTCGGGACTTGATAAGCTTGCGCTTGTTGAGATAAGCCCGAGTTAACTCCATGGTTAACTTGATTGGTTTGGTTTACATTTCTATTCCCATTGTACCCTTGATTAGCATTGTATCCTTGGTTAGGTCTAGAAGCTTGTGGATTGGGTTGATTAAATCCTGGTGGTCTCATTTGGTTTGCTAAGTTAGGAGTATGGTCACCCGGAAATCTCATTTTGAACAAAAATTACCAACCGGATGCGGTCTTGTTGAAATTGTTGGATTTATCATGATTAAAGCTGGGGTACTCATAACCTCATCTAGGTCATTGGGCACTTATTAAAACTTTTTTGATGTCTTACCACAAGTGGGTAAAACCTGTTTCCTCAGCCGCTTTTTATATTTGGATCGGGAGTCAGGTACGAAGAGCTTTCTATCCTGTTTTTCATTTCATTCATTTCATTCTAAAGGTTCAAAGTTCAACTTATCTCTAATGGCTGCTGCCTTTTGTTGGGGAACTCAAAGGTAGTGATGAATTTGATGTGGGAGGAGCATTCGTATCACTCGCATTCACGCGTTCACTATGAACATCTAACTTTGGCTTTATTCTCTATGATTTGTAGCCCTTCGTTTGGACTTTTGTAGAGAAAATTGCCACCGGCAGCGGAATTAAGAGAATCTTGATCATTGTAGCTCAAAGAATTATAGAATGTATCTAATTGGTGCATGAGTGAAAAACCATGATGAGGACACTTCCTTAGAAGTTCCTTGAAACGCTCCCAAGCTTCGGAGAAAGATTCTTGAGCAATTTGACGAAAATTCGTAATTTCGTTCCGAAGATTGGTGGTTTTTTGAGTGGGAAGAAAACAATTTGATGAACATTAGAAACTAAGTTTCCATGTGAGAATGGAATTTTGGGGGTTCTTTGTTAGCCAGTTGTGGCCACCCCATCAAGAGAAAATGGTAGAGAAGAGTGTGTGGTGGTGTTAGGTACAATCGGGTACCTTTGGTTGTGCGTAATGCTCTCGATATGTACGAATATGATCATGAGGCTCTCATTCATTACATCCTCCGAAAAAATTCGGTTTTGAACCAAATTAATGAGGCGAGGATTTGTTTCCAAAGTTTTTGAGCATTTATTATCGGTACAACATCGCATTTTCAATCACCGGTGGAGCTTGAAGTTGCTCGGCCATAGGTTTCAGGTCATCGGCCATTGGGAATCGGATCAAAATTTGAGAGGGATTTGCCTCTTTCTGGTGTCGTGATCGTCGGACAATTACGTCTTATTGGAATTAGTATATTCAAGGAGGGAGAGAGTGCGCTATGCCACTAGTGAAAAAAATAAAAGAAAGTAGAATTTGAGATTAAGAAGATTATTTTTGGAGAAATTTACAATTTTTAGTTTTTAATAAGAATGAAAACAAAAATATTTTTGGTAATCGTTTATTACAAGCTTCACGATAAGTCTCTAAGAATACTCACAAGTGAGCGGAAAAGCTTAGCGGAGCCGCAATGAACTACTTATGAGGAATAGCTATCACTTTTCTTAAATCACCTTATTGTTTGAAAATTAAAGGTCCGTTCGTACTCGTCAAGTATTCACTATTTGTTTTTGTTGTTAATTGGAATGGTTTAAGGATTGGTATCTTGTTCCAATGTTTTTTATTTATTATATTTTTTTTTCTTTAATTCGATAGGAATCGAATCTATGAATTTTTTTTTCTATTTTTTATAGAAATAGCAAAATACTTCCAATAGGAAGGATCTTCGAAACTCTTACTTCAAACGAATTTTCCTTCAATAAAAACGTCTACGAATCCAAGGCAACGGCGCCAATTTGGTGTTTCTGTTAGTCACAATTTAATATACTTATAGTATTAATCTCGTGAAAATTCTTTCCAAAATACTTCTCAACCAAGAGAAATATAGGGTAAAAATCTCACAAGAGAAAACACAATTTGTATAGTTTTTTATCCGGGAAGTACTTTTAATCGGGTCGTGGTCCCAACGAAATCGTGAATTGTGAATTAGGATTAATTCGGATTCGTGTTAAGAATTGATATAAAAGACTTTTGTATTGTTGATTATACTACAATTATAATAGCACAAAACTAAAACAATGAAGAAACACAAATAAAAAATAAAAATAGTACGAAATTTAAATGCAAAAAACGTAATAATGCGAGCTACAACTGAAATTTAAAATCTAAGGCACAACTTTTAACAAATTTTATACCTAAAAATCACAAATTTAAAATGAAAATTTTAGGAAAAAGAATTGGAATTTTTTTACTATTTTTGAATTTTTTATGAATTTCTAAAAATTAATGTCTGATTTAAAAAAATAAATTTTTCTAAAAATTAACACTAAATTTTACTTTTATTTTTCTAAAAATATCTAGATTAAAATGGAAATTATTGCAAAAAAGAATTTTAATTTTTCAACTATTTTTCTATTTTTTATGAATTTTCTAAGAAAAAGAAATTAACTAAAATCTATTTTAATTCCTAGAAAATACAACTTTAATGAGAAAAATATAGAAAAATGGTTTTAAAACTCTAAAAAGGTGCAGAAATTTTATGGAACAAAAAGCCCCAATTTTTATGATCTAATTGAGCTCTAATTTTTGCAATTAAAACAAAAACCCTAATTTTATAAAAACTATTTTCTAAAATATTAAATCTATTTATTATCCTAGAAAATACAGGGTAGAAATTGTAAGAAAAGGAAAAGAAGGGTAGGCGGGCAAACTTCTAGAAAGTTACACAATAGAGAAAACGGGTAACCTCTAACTTTAACAAAAATACAAAACAGACCCTACGCTTATGGCTTATTTTTGGCTTATTAAAAAGTGAGATTCAGCAAAAACTTAAAACTACAAAGTTGTTAAGGAGCTTAATCTCTACAACTTTATGCAAAAGGCACTTTCAACTTTTGATAAAAGAATAAGCTAGAAAATAAGCATTTTGGTTACTGTCACAGTAACTAAGTGTTTAAGAGCTTATTTAGTTTTTGGATTTTTTATGGCTTATTATTAGATGAAAATGAAAAGCAAAAAGAACTACTTATAGAATAAGATGTGTACTAGAGGAATCTATAGAAAAATAAGCTAAGTTTTAACAATTTTATCAAGAAAAATGATCTTAAAATGGGCAAGTTCAATCTAAAACTGAAATGAGCTTTGACAGCAATCCTAATGTTGCGATGCATTTGACCTAGGGGTTTATTTCAGGCTAAAAACTCTTACTATACTATCTTGATTTTGTTGTTAAACCGGCAGTAACCATGTTTTGACTATAATAATTCCTTAGAAACACTATATAACCTAAAGCAACTTTGAGGCTTATAAACTGCCTGGTTTGCTGGCTAAAAGTTTTAAACTATAAACTTTGTTAAAACTTAGACTTTAATCTTTAAAACCTGTTTTAACTTGATATTAAGAAACTTATACATATATGTTAAAAAGATTTGACAGTTTTCTTGACTTTAAGAGGTTTAAGAAGTCAAAGAAACGCTTAATCCAAAAACTACTTATTAAAGCTGTCAATTATTTGCACTTCAAATATATTTAACACTAAAAACTTTTAAAACTATTTTATCTTACTCTTGCTAAAGAATAATTTAAAGCTATTTAAGCTATTAAAAGTTAATAGCTTATTAGTAGGAAATAAGCACTTACTCTACTAGCTTATACTAATAACAATGACAGAATTTAAGGACTTAAAGCTAAAAATGACTTTAACTAAAAACAGCTTAAAGCTAACACTCCTATAGGCTAATGAAGCTAAATGAGACAGGATTATTATGAAAATTTAAAAGAATTAAGCAATTGGAAATAAGCTATGAATTGGCTCAAATGAAATATAGAAAGTTAACCTGTGGTTGAAGAGTCTTCACACTTAAGCTATCCAAGTGAAGAAGCTTAAGTGTTCCTAAATGGCACCTTGCCTCTAAACCCGAGCTTAAAAGCTTAATAAGCTCTTGAGAGCTTATTCCTCCTTATATCTTCAAAGTACACTCAAAACACTCAAGTAATCATAATGTTTTGATGTAAATGATGAAAGTAAGTAAAGGAATGACTGGAAACAAGTTTTAACTAGCTTTTGAGCTTATGAACAGTAATAAGCTCGAATGAGCTTATTAAGAGCTTATTTGATAAAAAACGACTTAGAATTGAAATTAAAAGACAAAAAGACTTTAAAACTGAATGTATTTTAATAGAATTGAGAAGTACATGATTAAGGTGAGTTAGTACATGGGGGGGGGGGGGGGGGGGGGGGGGGGGGGGGGGGGGTGGGGGGGGGGGGGGGGGGGGGGGGGGGGGGGGGGGGGGGGGGGGGTATTTAAAGACTTTTTTCGGAAAGCTTGAGTAAATTGCTTAAATCGATAGAATTACAAACTAGAAATTTTAAAACAAAACAACAACTGAAAAAGTGAGCCCTAAGCTGCTATTTATAGAGGATGGGAGAGGAGAGGGAAAAGTTTCATGAAGTTTCCAATCAATCACAGCCGTTGATCATTTGCGAGCTATTTGTAGCCGTTTGATCCTCTTGATGAGGTGTTCAATACTTGATGTGTTTGCAGTGACTTGGCTGATGTGGTGTAAGTGTATCATTGAGCAGGTTCAAGTGTTTATAGAGGAGCGGGGGGTGGGATTTTGGCGAATTGGGTTTGTGGGAATTTGGCGGGAAAATTGGTTAGGCGGTTAGGGTTGTTACAAAACCGCGTCCTTTCTTGTTTGAATCTATGAAGACATGGCAGAACTAGTCCCTGCGATTGCACCCGCCCTTGTGTAGTTATAAAGCAAGTTTCAATTTGGCAATATCAGTCCTTGTGGTTTTCTTCTTCTTTTTCTTCTTTAATAAAACAAAATTCTTCTTTAGGCAACTTTAGTCCCTTTGACTTTAAAACTTCAAATAAGCCATTGAGACTTTGAAGACTTGTCATTCTTGGTCCTTTGACTTCATTTTGGGCTTTGACTGCCTTTCTTGCTATGTCGGGCTGATCCGCTGTGATTTGGCTGTTTCCTCAATCTTGTTCTTGTCTCTTTGTTTCCTTGTCGGTTTTTGTCTGTTTTTGTTCTTTTTTGTCCTTGTATCTTTCCGGCCAAATTAGAACACAAAAGCACAATTTTTCTTATTCTTTTGGCATTATTTGCTTTTATTTGGCAAAATCCCGGGTAAATTACATATACAATTTAGCATTTATCAATCACCACACACAAACAATCAATCTTAAATCCAAACATCCCTAGTTCGCCTATTTTTGATCCATAAATCCCTCAAACACTCAACCAAATCAACAAATTGTTTAAAATTGTTTTAATGCAAGTTATATTACATTATTAACTACAAAAGCCCTAACTAATTACAACTTTCAACCACTTTTGATTTTCATGAACACTAACACTAAAATCAAGATTTTTGTGGGCTAGAGGGTGAAAGAATTTGACTTTATTGACAAGTGATATAAGAAAGAGATAATAACCGACTTTTTAGTTTTACCTTTTTCTTGAAAACAATTTGTGAGTGGTGTGGTGTGTAGGGTGAACGACGAGAGCAAAGGGATGAGAGGAGCCAACATTCTTGTTAAATGTGAGGGGGGAGGGGGGAGGCTAAGGGTAGGGTTTTATAATCCAACTCTCAAGTGTTCGCAAAATTAGTCCTTGATGTTCTAGGTTAGGTTTAAACTAGGTTAAATACTTTTCTAGCACCACTTATACCTTAAGGGTTAAACTATTTTGCATCTGAGGTCCTTGGGTGGTAAACTTTTAATAAGTTACACTTAATACCCTTAAAAGTTATTCTTATTTTGAAAAACTAGTCCCTAAGTTAACCCTGTTAACTCCCCCTCAAATAATAACCTATTTAAAGTTTTACTGCTTTTCCCGGTTATTTTTCCTTAATACTTTTGAAAAAACTATATCTTAAGCATGTTCTCCCTTTTCAAAAACAATTGACTATTTTTTATTGACTGTAGTTTTTGTTTTGAGTGGTGAATTCCCTTGATATGTTTTCCGATGATGAAGTTGATTTTGATTATTTCATTTGAACATTTTTTAGAAATTTTCATGTTAAGGCACGTTCTTCCTCTTGAATAAAGAGTCATAGTCTATTTAAAGATTTCTTGGATTTGTTCGAGTGTTCAAAATTTCTTGAAAATCTTTTTCCATTAATGACAAAAACTTATTCTTATTTATTTCCAGCATTTTAAAATTGATTGACCCGAACATGTTTGATAAAAACAAATTTTGAGTAAAATTATTCGGGGTCAATGATGATTCTTGTCTTTAAAAGAATAAATGCACTGACGCGTACATTTTCCTTTTATATGAAGACCGGGTTGTTGTCTGATATTTAATAACAACCCATTTTTATGAACTTAAAAACTTTGAATGTTTTCTAATTAGCCTATGACCGAGAAAATTTCCTTTCACGTTGTGAGGATTAGTTATCTTTTTAACGATATACTATCCTTTAATACTACGTCCGGGTTAGAATCTTAAAGTAATTGTTGCCGTTAGAAAAATTTGAGAAGACAAGTTTTAAGATGTCTAAACTTTCAATCAAACTTTATCTACAACTCCGTGTTATTATTGAATGACATTTCTAAGATTGTAGATATTATCGATTCTGAAAGACATGTTGAGAAGATTATTTTTGGGTTTCTAATTTTCTGATTGTATATTTTCTTTTTATGATTTTATATTTTTATATTTTGGTTTTTGAAAAATGAAAATATTTTTATTGTTTTTGTTAAACTATTATACATATTATACATAGGATACGTGAAGTAGTAATCAGAATTACTCTTCGTCTGACTCTGCAAGATGTTTCAGCTCTTTAGGCGTTATGCTTTGCATGCCTAGACAGTTGATAAAAAATTTGAAGCGTTCTCTTATGAGTGCTTTTGTGAAGATATCCGCCAGCTGATAATCCGTCTTAACAAAGTAGAGCTCAACAATCTCATTCTCAACTTGTTCCTTCGAACTGCAATGTGTTTCGTCCTTGAGTATTAAAATGTATTGCAACACAAGGCAATGGCGCTCTTGGAGTTGTAGTACAATGGGATCTTGTTATAGTCAATTCCATAGTCTGTTTAGTGTGACCGCCATCCATAGGATATGTGATAGATACCAGTCAAGGAGACATATTATGCTTTCAGTTGTAGAAAATAATTGACAGTGCATTTCGTGTTTCTTGGATGGACCAAGTTACTAGGGTTTTCTCTAAGAAACTAAAAACTTCCCGATGTACTTTTCCTTGAATCTTGGCAACCTGCATGATCTGCATCTGCAAAAGCCGTTAGATCAAATTTAGTGTCCTTCGGATACCATAAACCTATATTAATGGTTCCTATTAGGTACCAAAAGACTCGTTTAACCGCAGTAAGGTGCTTTTTGGTAGGCTTTACCTGATACTGAGCACACATGCAGACAACAAACACTAAGCCAGGATGACTTGTTGTAAGGTACATTAGGGAGCCGACCATACTACAATAATAAGTAGGGTCAACTTGAGTCCCTTTTTGATCCTCGTCAAGTTTTGACCTCTCCACCATGGGAATGTCAACAACATCACTTTGTTCTAAACCATATTTATTTAGCATTTCAAGAGTATATTTAGATTGATTAATAAAGATGCCTCTGGGATTCTGAGAAATTTGTAATTCTAAAAAGAAAGACATTTTCCCATCATCAACATCGTAAAATGTTTACTCATTTCATTAAAATTCATCACAGAAACTAGGATTTGTGGAGGCAAATATGATATCATCTACATAGATTTGTACAAATAAGATGACCTCTCCTTTCTTTCGTGTGAATAACGTCGGATCTACTGCACCTTTCACAAATTTCTGAGAAAGAAGGAACTTTGACAGTATACCATACCAAACCCGTGACGCTTATTTCAGTCCATATAAGGCCTTCTTCAACCGAAAAACATGGTTTGGATTATCTTGGTCAATGAATCCTTCTAGTTATCCCACATATACTTATTCTTCAAGAATACCATTCAAGAAAGCAGTCTTCATGTCTATTTGTAAGATCGTCATATTCTTGTGAGTAGCATAGGCGATGAAGATGCGAATGGATTTGATACAGGCAACCGATGCAAATGACTCTTCAAAGTCAATCCCCTCTTCCTGATGATAACCTTTAGCAACATACAGTGACTTATTCTTCTATACAAACCCCCGTATTCATTGAGTTTCACCTTAAAGATCCACTTTAGGTTGATGATCATAACATAAGATGGTCATGGAACTAATTCATATACTGTAAGTCATTTAAACTTATGAATCTCCTCTTGCATGGCTTCATTCCTACAGAATTCCTTCATGGATTCTATTTTCTTCGGCTCAACTTTAGTTATGAAAGCACGAAAATAACACCACATGGCATTGGTAGCTAGTTGGCATCGTGTAGAAACAAGTTTTGATGTATTGCCGATGATTGTCACTAATAGATGATCCTTCTCCCATCTTTGGATGTGAGAATGTGGTTGTTGGAAAGTATGCATGTTTGACGTGTCTACAATCTTTGATGATGACTCAGCAGAACTGGTAACTAGAGGAGCAAATGGATTTGTAAAGGTATCACTTTCAAACTTTGCATCTTCATCTTCATTTTTTGGTTGTTCAACATTGGTAGACTGAATTGGAGTTGTTGTTGGTGAAGTACTTGGAGATGGAGCATCTTGATAAATAGTAGTAGAAGAAGAAGCTCCGGCTGCATCTTATGGATGTAGAGTTGCAGCAGAAATTATTGTAGATACAACACTTGAAAATTTGAAGTATTCATTAGACATTGGTTGAAACAACATATCCAAATCATTCTTTATAGGAGGTTTACCTGATGTTGAAGCAGTCTGGTTTTGTACGAGTCCTGAACTAATGTGTCAAGAAGTCAAAGACTGAAGTTCGGGTCCTAAACCGTGTGTTCAAAAGCCATTTGAGTAAGTTCATCAAATTGTACGTGATATGTTTCCATTTTCAGTTGAGTTCATTTATTGTAGGATCGCAGACTTTTTGGATGGTGAGTAACCAATGAAGATCCTAATATCTGATTTGGGCTTCAGTTTCCCAAGATCCTCACTGTCGTTTGTTGGATAACATAATGCACCAAAAACATGAAGAAACTTGATATCTGGTTTACGATCTTGAGCAGTTCATATGAAGTCTTGTTGTATCGGGTAAAACGCCCCTTTCCCGACTCTAAAAATTGACCAAAAATTAAAACTTTGCTTCAAACGCATGGATGGGAATGACATATGTCGCTCCTAAGGGGGGGATAAACTGACATAATTATATCTTCAATTCACCTTTTTTAATGTATCATTAAACATAAAATAGACTCATATTACCCTTTACAACGTATAAGGCAGACTTCTAAATCCTTATGTTTTAGTTTTTACGACTTAATAAGATAACAAAAACTGGATCATGCGACCCCTTAGCCGGAGGCTAACAAATACTAGGATCATGCGACCCCTTAGCAGCGGCTCTAAGACTTAGCCGATAGTAATGTCTTTCAGGACCACATCCCTTAGCCGGCGTGTAAGGGTCCTAGCGGTGGCTAAGGGCCACCAGACGCCCAAAATCACCCATTAGCCATTTTTGCCCAAAACTTTACATTCCGGGGCTCGATACATACATTACTGCTAGATATATTAACACAACATATTTAAACCATTTTCATATATTATTCGTGTGGTCTAACGACTCACAGAAACTTATTTACAATTTGATGGGTAATTAGCCAAACATCCTTTTTACCCATTTATCAAAAATTTATGTACCAAAATACTTGACATCCATTTTATTTACAATGACTGGTCTTCGACATCTCTAAACATATATACAACTCCATTTCAAGAACACTAAAACATACAAATTGGGGGGTTTTATCGTGTTTGAATTCGGTATCTACACTAACTTCATACGCATTACCAAACGCATCCCATTTCCAAGCTCTTAATGCATAATTCCCTTATTCCAGGCTTTAAAACCCCCCATTTTACCCCATTTTCTATGAGCACTACACTAATACATTAGCAACTAAATGGGGTAATCTTAACTTAGTAAGTACTGAACATAATAATATTTTCTCACATAGACCTAATCAATGCATTACACATATATCATGTGTTATTTTTTTTTTTTTTAAAAAAAAAAACACTTTAATCATCCTCATAGTCATGTACAATCATCTCATACATTCCATCATTCACTTGCAATAAGGTATCTTAACACATTAATACTAATTGTAAATCCTTTACATACCTTGATTAGTCCCATGACTAAACCAAGAACCCTCCTTAACTAGCTTAACTAGTCTAGTTCCATTTATAATCAAGACCACTATCTTTACTTACCCAATTAAAAAATTAACATTCAACTACACATAAAAACACGATGGTTCATTAAAATATCATAACACTATTATAGTCTCGTCTTAGGTACTTTACCTTGAGTCTAAGCTAATGCTATCAAGAAACCCAAAATCATTCGATCATCATCTAATCTAACCTTACCTAAACATAATTACACATTTCATAAACACATTAAAGAGACATCATAATATGGGTTTATATAACCCATTAACACACCCTTCATTATTCATTAATATCATGTGATTATATACTGATCATATGGTGAAAACCCCCAATTTTACTAGTTTCACATTATACAACTTAACCCATTATCATAAATACCTTAATTCTTGGTTAAGAATCATAATTACCCAAAACTCCTAAATTTAGGTAGATGAACCATAACCATTAATTCTTCAATTCAACTTATTATAAAGGATTACTTACTAGGAACATTGATTGTCGAGGGTATTTACTATGAATTTGCCGGCCATGGATCTATTATATGGGCTTTCCATGGGCCTTGGGCCTTTATACCTTACTAAGGTTCCAAAAACTATATTAGACCTACGAGCTATGTATTTTAGGTGTGACCGAGTCTTTTCTTAATTCCTAACAATCTCCCCCTAAGGGAGGTCACATCCTTTTGAAAAAAATATTAAGCCTAGCATTCTATGAATGTCTTCGTCTTTGCTCGTAGTCTTGAATCTCTATCATTCAACTTGTGATATGCGTAGTGATCTTTAGGCTTGAGCTTCGTTCTTTATCTTGATTTGTATGCGAACTTAAACTTCTTTGAGATCATCAACCAAGCATAATCTCTTATCATCATCTTGTGATCTTTTGCCAACTTGTATACTTGTGACATTTCGGATGACATGCTTCAAGACTTTACTTGATCTTTAACTTCAAAGCTTGAATGAACGCATTTTCTTGAAGTTCTTTAACTTTAACACTTCATCGCTTCAAGAAGGACGTGTGGTATCAGAGTCGCGAAAGTCTTGAAACATGTACTTGAGCTTTCATAATGTCTTTACATGTGTCGGTCGAGTATGAGCATGTGGCTATGAATCTTGACTTGTCTTGTACCAGCTGCAGCTACCATCGGGATTTACTGCATGCGTGGGTTAGTGATAAACAACATATATGGACAAAATAGTCTTTATTTACTTTTGTCAAATACGGTTGCAATAACTATGGTTCCCCGTTAATTAGTATAAATATTGTCTGTGATCAGGTAGAATTCCAAAGAATCTCCTTAACAGGGTTTCGCAGCTGCACTAGCCATTCTCATTACCAGAGCTTCTCAAAGCAGACAAGATGGTATAAGTGTACTTGTAGACAAATCCCACTGATTGATTCAAAAAATTGATTGAAAATCAATCGGACATGTCACTTTGCATAAAAGTAATTTGTGGACACATCGTGAGTTTTAAGCATTTCAAAATTAGTCAAATCGTCAATTCATAGTCTGGACGAATCGATATTAGTGTAACAAGTTTGATCATATAGGATTCCACTAGTCTCCCTATCGTAGAGCTTGTTTGATGTTGGCTCTAGAAGGATTTCCATCTTCACTGTGAATACTTTAGTATCACTCTGATGTTCTGGCAATATCACCAGGATAATGTGTAGGACACTTAAGTAATTACTTGTTTTTACAGTGTTGTTAAGCAACAAATATTTTAAATAGTGTCCCGGTGAGATTTATGAATGATTCTCTTTTGGCTCTAGACTTAAATAGTGCACATTTAGTTTTAGTAATCTAAGGCTGGAGCAGACTGCCACTTTTTCAATACCAAACTACTCGAAGTGAAAAAAAAAAAAAGTCGATAGAAATGCATTTAAATATTTGTAGAAATGATACCCTGAAAGCTTTTAAGCAGACCTTGAGTGGCTTAGGGAGGGGTTGCGAATCGCTATCATGGGTATATGATGACTATCTTTCAATACCATGATAACGCTTAGTGTTTCTGATAGCATATGTATTGACCCGGTTTCTGCCTAGTGTAAGGAGGGTTTCTTTCTTTTCACCCTTTATCTTAACTTTTCTTTTTCATTCTTCAACCCCTTCAATGCTTACCAAGACTTCATCACTAACACCTTGTTGGGTTTGTTCCAGTGTTAGCTCTGTCTTAGTCTGCATTTTTCCCTTTTCTCACTTTTTCTCCTTTTTATCATACCTATGGACTTCTATTCTATCTAATGGAAAGTCCTTGGGGTAGATCCCTCCGGTTCTGGTAGGATCATGGGAACGAACACCTATACCTAACCACCTTATAACTCTAATTATTTAAATACATGGTCGGTCTTTTGGTATTGTTTACAGCCTTAAACCATTTGAAAACATAGATCAATGTACTTTGATATAAATCAAAACACGTAGTACCTCAATGGTTTTACTTTTTAGAAATGCCCCCCCTGCATATGTGCATCGATAACCAAAAATGTTTAGCACATACGAGGAAGGAGTTCACACATGAGTCTTTAAGATCACATTATACAAGTTATATATATTTTAATCACATTTTCTTCCCTTATCAAAAATGTCAAATCTCTTGATATTTTGAATATCAATTGATTCAAATATGTATGAAAATTATTTGGGGAGAAAAATGTTCTAATTATATATCAAGCCTTTATTGGGAACATTTTGATGCACCCCCTCAAATTATGAGGGAATTATATGGTGTTTGAGTGCATTAATTTTTTTTTTTTTGAATTTACTAAAAATTCTTGAAAATTTGCACTCGAACACTATATATGCCTATTTTTAGTCTAACACTACTTATTTACATATTCACAAATTTGTAATTACGAGAGAGTGACCTGTAATGTAGTAGGACACAATATAACAAAGTCATATTGTCCGTTCAAGCAGTTGATGAGGTGTCATTTTATATACTTTTTTGGGGTCGTTTAACCCCCAAAATCGTGTGTTTATGCCCAAAATAGGTATTTAATCGTTCCTTTTCATGTATTTCTCATTTGGAAGACATTTGGATGGATTACACGTGACTTGGGCTCATTTGGAGAAGAAACGGATGAGATTACGAACCAACACTAAGACTCTTGAAGATTTGTGTTCACAGAGCCTGGAGACGGCGTCACAAGCCATACACGACGCTTAGTAGTACAATAACTTCACTTAATCGTTACTTTTCAGGTATTTCACATTTGGAAGACATTTGGAAGAATTACACGTGACTTGGGCTCATTTGGAGAAGAAATAGACAAGAATACGAACCTACACCAACATCTATCAAGAATGTCTCTACAGTGGCTGGAGACGGCGTCACAAATATAACGTGAAGCCGTCACCACGAAGATCAAGACGGCGTCACCATATCTCAAGACGGCGTCACATTACACGACCCAGCCCAATATCTATAATATTCTATTCATGACGGTGTCACGATTAAAACGCGACGCCGTCACAAAATTTTTCCTATATACACAAACCCGAATTTAGGATTTTGAGTGTGTAACTTTAGAATAAAAAGAGGGTACGAACCCTAGTTCGTTTAGCAGCTGTAGGAGACAATTTTAGGGCCTAAAAACCCTATTGTACCTCTTCCAGTTCATGTTTTAATCAAGTAAGGTTTACTTAATCATTCAATATGTCTATGTGTTGTTTGATTTATTGTTCTTGCTTTATCTTTAACATGTTTGGCTAAACCTCCTATTGTGTTTATTTATGATTGTATGAAACCTAGAATGTCGATCTTAGTGGTGTCGCTTCTTGTGATGGATGTGCACGTTAGGTCTTAGAAAACCAGCTTTGTCTGCATCGTTGCTGATATGTCTAGGGAACGTGATTATGTAGAAAGGATACCATCGGGTAATAGTCTTCATACTACCTTGCCCCCTAATATGGTTGATCCACTACTAAGTAGACGGCGGGTTCGTGTAATTTGTTCATGCTTTAGGAAATAGTTACACAGATCATCACAAGTGTGACAAGGCAACAACACTAGGAGAAGCAATCTAGGGAGTAATACATGATTAAATAAACACAATCTTTTATCTTATTGTTATCACCATTAGTTTAGATTATTATTTAGTTTAATAGCTAAAACCAAACCTCCCTCCAATTATATGATTTACTTGCTTTCTATAAAATACAAAAATACAAAAAGAATCTTCCCTCAACCCTTAGAATTCTGTTAGACCGTGATCAAGCCTTCCCAACCTATTCCTCGAGTGAACGATAAACAACCCTGAGTCTTGCCTATACTACACTACAACGATTAGGTGCACTGCCTAGGGAGTTGTAAAACTTCTCGTGTAGAAGTCCTACGATGACCGCACATCAAGTTTTTGGCGCCGCCGCCTGGGGAATAGTTAGGTTTTGATCATAGTTTAGCTTAGTTCTACTTGCTTGAATCCTTTCAAGTAAGAATTTAATTTCCGCATATTAGCTTTCTTGTAGTCTATCTTTTCTTTGTTATTTCTGTTTCGTAAATCTGTCACCATGACACGTAGCACCGTTAAAAAGTTAACGGAACCTCTCGACGAACCCGAAAGAGAATTCTAAAGGCTTAGGAGAGATGCTTTGCGATCACATCAAAACGACTCTCTGGCTATTTCCAGAAGAAACCTCTTTGACGATGAATTATCTTCGTCCAACAACACCGAACCTAAATCGCCAACCCCTCCCAAGACCCTGCATAAACATTCTCGCCCCACATCCTCCGGTTTCCAAAATCTAATCACCGTTCCAACCAAACAAACCAGAAGAATCGTTGACTCACACAACATCTCGTTGATTCAAAATACATGCACTTTCCAGTGACTAAGAACCGAGGACCCCTTCTGCCATGTTAAATACTATCTAAGTATCGTTGATAACATACAAGCTAATGGAGCCATAAGGGATACATTTAGGTTAAGATTATTCCATTTCTCCCTCACAGGAAAAGCGACATAATGGCTTGACAGAATACCCCCCACTCAAGTCACGACGTAGGAGCAGCTCGTGTCATGATTCCTCGACCATTTCTTTCCGGTTGGACGTACCTCGGCCCTTAGAGACTTAATCTTTAGATTCAAATAAGGAGACGTCGAACCCATCAAAAGTGTCTGGATCCGTTTTTAGGACTTAATCAACCAAGTCCCTCATCATGGAATACAGAAATGGCTTCGGGTTCAAATATTTCACGACAAAATATCTCTGGTCGACCGCAGTAAGCTCGACTAATTCACCCAATTCCACTTCAGCTCCCTCACCGAAGAAGAGGGATGGAATATAATTGAAGAGTACGTCCAGTACCAAGATGATCTATAGGATGAACCATCACCCTCCATGAACGTTTCTTCCATCTCGAAAGCAATGCAACCTACACTTAGAGGTCGTTTAAAAAGAGCTTGTAAGAAAATATCTTTCCTCGAAACACCTACTCGAGAGGTTGGGCTTAAAAACCCCTATCTGATTTGCGATTACTGTGGAGGATCGCATGAGGCCAATGAATGTGAGCTGAATAACCCATCTGAGCAGGTATGCTTATCTGGAGGAGACATCTACAATGATCCTTACCTTCTAAGATTCTATCATAACTACAACACCTCACCATAGGGGAACAACAAACTTAAGAAAAAGGAAGAGGATGGCCCCGAATAGACTATTAGAAGTAAGTTTGAAGACGAGCTCGCCAACTTTATGCTCGAGAAAAAGTTTCACACAAAAAGGGATAAGAGACATGCTTGTCCAACACTGTAAGGGATTGCGTGAATAATACTCCCAAATTCTCTCAGCAATCGATAAAAGTAAAACTCCTAAACCTAAAGCACCAACTCTCGCCATAACAACTAGATCAGGAATTAGCACACGAGACCCACCTTTTCCAGTCCCACCATGACCCACGACTAACAGCTTCACAGAGGCGGAAACCAAAAATGAAAATCCTGAGGGCACAAAACAGAGCATTACACAAGAACCCGTTCCTCGGTCATCTATCCTTTACTAACCCTCGAAGATATCCAATCCACCTTTCCCGTCCAGATTAAAGAAGCAGAAAAAGGACGACGAGGATGAGCATCTCCTCTCAATCTTTAAGCAAATTCACATAAATCTGCCATTTCTTGAAGCTATGATTCACATGCCTAAGGGAGCTAAAGTTTTGAAAGATCTGCTTTCGCATAAGGAGAAACTTGAGAAAGCGGCCTCCTCGGTTAAACTCAGTGAGGAGTGTTCCGCTATCATTCAAAAGAGTCTTCCCCAAAAAGAAGGAGACCAGGTGGCTTCACACTACCATGTCTCTTCGGACCTCTGGCAGTAAAGAACGCCATGGCTGATTTAGGAGCAAGTATCAACCTCATGCCACATTCTCTCTTCCAGCGACTAGGAATTTCTAAACTAAATCCCACCAAAATGAGTATCCAGCTGGCCGACCGATCTATCAAATACCCCATCGGGGTCTGCGAGAATCTATTAGTAAAATTTGGCAAATTCATCTTCCTTGTCAATTTATTAGTTTTAGAGATGGACGAAGATGTGTTAGTCCTGATTATTCTGGGACGACCCTTCCTTGCCACGACAAGAGCCGTAATCGACATATACAGAGGGAAATTGAGTTTAAGGGTTAGGAATGAAACCATCACGTTCAACAT
>BQNB010101466.1:0-13586 GCA_026074375.1 Tanacetum coccineum | reverse complement strand
AATGAATCTATCTGATCACAGGTGCAGTATTCATACTGTAATCATTGATCCTCACGGAATCAGAGGTTAATGTAACCGACCAGATTGAGTATCGTCTATACTCGGTCCCTTCAAAATATAAAACCTTTGTGTGTTCACAAAATGTTTTTCTAGAACACATTAAGTGGATTTTACATAACAAAATGTTTTGTTGGTGACTAAATTGTTCTATGATAGCGAATGACGACTCAAAGTATCCGATGCAAGACATGTGCTCATATCCATACCACATATCTGAAGAAATCAAGAAAAGTTTACATACAAAGCTTCCGCACAATCTCTGAAAATCAAAGTCTTCTTCAAATGCTAAACGGTATGGAGATTAGAAGAAGACACATCATCAAAGCTTTCCAGATTCCAACAGATATGAGCATGAGAGACTAAAGATCAGCGTATGGCAAAGTGAAAGTAGATCACAAAGTAATTCCGAGAAGTAAAGCTTAAACAAGTCAAAGATCAAGATCAAGTCATCACATCAAGTTCTGAAGATCATGATCAAGGTGTTAAAGATTGAATTACCAAAGCACAACAAGTGAAGTACCCTATCAACAACGAGCTAAAGAGACAAGCACGAGTGAGCTTCAAACAACTTCTCATGACCTCATCTAGGGGGAGATTGTTAGGATCACATAAATGGACCCGAACAAAGAAGCTTCGGTCACTCGAAGATACAAGACAAAAGTCTAGCTCGTTAGTTGGTTAATTAATTAATGTTTATTAATGGAATTGGGCTGACAAAGAAAAAGCCCAAAAAGCCCACAAAGGCCTCCAAGGCTAATCCTTTTAGTATAAATACTCCTAGTTTAGTCAAAAATTAGGTTAGACATTTTTTAGAGATAATTTAGCTAGTCATTATTGTGAGGATTTCTAGCCACCACAAGGTTTTCTTTCAATCATCAATAAAGTTTTAATTTTCTGCATCTTGATTCTATACTTCATTATTAAAGGTTTGTATGAATGATCATGGAACCTACATTTATGGAGCTTACAGTGAAGAAACTTGATGATAGTGTTTTAAGGGTATTGTATGAATCAATGCAAGTTTTAGAACACAAAGATACCTCACTACGTGCATGATTTGTCTCTTCATCTTCAGTATGTTCTCCCCAATTCACAATACCATCATCCATTGTCAGCAAACCTATCTGATTCTTCTTTTGCTTTCCAGCTTCTTTGTGTTGATAAAAAGAGTCTCTCTTCTTCTTTTCATCATGTGTCCCCTTTGCTGTACATTCCCTAGAAAAGTGACCAGTGTTATGACAATTGAAGCATTCTAGTTTCATTTTGTCAAAACCAACAGGTGCTTAGTCCATCAACCCAACTCTCGCGTCATGTTTCTTATTAGAACTTCTTCATTCGACAATTAACAATCATTCTATTTGCCCATTTATGCCCATCACTTCAATGACCAGTCATCATCATCCATGTCTTCATGAAGCAAGTCCCAGTCCTCTGATTGTTTTGGCAAAGATGAATAAATAACTTTATTAGCAAAACCACAAGATCTTCTTTTTCTAGGAATATTAGGTTGAAGAAGTAAAATGAGTGGCAAAATAACTGTAGGCACCAGTAAAACCAGACTTAACCTTATTAGTGCTGCTTTTGTTTTGAGAAACCAAAAGCAACATTTAGCCCTTAAAGCTGTTTTTGAGCACCTTAGATTTCCTGCTCAAAAACCCTAAGATTATTGTACAGATCATCAATAGATAAAGTGTCAACATCTGATTTAGTTCTCATAGTCATTGCCAGATTGGACCATGTTGGGGGCAAAGATCTGAGAAACTTATGATTTGCATCCTCAGTTGATACTTCAGCACCATGAGCTTCCAACTGTGAAAGTAATTGTTGGAATCTGTCATATCCCTTTTCTAACCCTTCTGAACTGGATATTGTAAATGCTTCAAACTGTTGTTTGAAAATAGCCTTCTGCATTTTCTTCGAATTACATTACCACCAACTAGTTCTGATGCTTCCTAGATTTCTTTTGCATCACATTCCATGAAATCCTTCTCATATGTTCCTGGGAATGCCCATACAAGTTATTCTTAGCCTTCCTTTTCCTTTTTTCAACACTTGAAATTTCTGCATGCAGTTATTGGTGGAATAGTCTAATAACACATCCTTTCTAGTTGAAATTCATTTCTTAGGTTTCCATTCTGAATTCCATCCAAAACATCCCCTTTGTCAATGTACTCAAGGTAATGCTCCATATCCATAGCCCATATATCATACTCCTCCTTCTTCAGAATTGGGAGTTTGATATTTGAGATAGCAGTTGTTTGAGGAATCACCTGTTGTTGTTTAGGTGCAGCATCAGTGTCTGATGCATCTTCATTGTTTGATGCTTCATCATCACTGAGATGTTGAGAGAACTCATCATTAGCAGGTTGAGACATTTTGTAAAGATCTGAAAGAAAGTGCTTGTTTGTGGTTCAAGTGATTCTTCTTACTCAGAGTCCCTCTATAGGCTCTGATACCACTTGTAGGTCCTTGTTTTAGATCTATATAGCCTTTTTAAGATTATAGCTAACTTGAATAAATCCAAATTAACTATGTGAGAGACACTGACTATGAATACCAAGTGTTAATGCGGAATCTTAACACAAGTATTAAGAAGAACACAATATAATACTAACTTTGCTATTGATTTCTATTAACTATCAATGCTACTAATTTGTCAATGTAAACTCTATGCGTAGGTTCCTTTTAATACACCAAGAAACCCTAAAAGGCTATACAAACGTGTGAAAGATAAAGCATATCCTTCCCTAAGATTATCTGATAAGATATCTCTAAATAACTATAGCACTATCTGTTATATAAAACAAATTAACTAAACATAAACCATAATATAATATATGTACTGCCATTCTACCAGTACTAACTATAATACTGCCAGACTTAATATTAGTACTGCCAGAACTAACTAATACTACCAGACTTAACTGTTATACTACCAATATTAAGTCTTTTACAATATATTTCCCAACAATTTCTTCTTGGGGCTATCAGCACAATTTCTTTGTTAGCATTAAAGATTGTTTCTTGCTTATCATCAAATTGTACAATATATTTAGCATCACAGAGTTGACTGACGCTAATTAGATTGTATTTTAGATTATTAACAAATGCTACATTAGAGAAAATAATACCACCATAGTTTATTGAACCATATCCCTTTTTTCTTTCTTCTTCGTAATAAGATGAGTTATCACCAAACACTACCTTAGGACTTGGTTGCTCTACATATTTATACAAATAATAAACTTGATTAGTTTCTTTTGTGAACCCACCTTTTTATGGGCTCTTTGGCTTTAGTAGCCTAAAGTTTCTCACCTCTCTTAAAGTGATGAAAATCATTCTGGTTAGTGGTTGAGTGCACACTACTTCCACAAGTAGTGCAACTCACTCCTATGGAGGATTCACTGAACTAAGAGGATTCAACAACAACTCGTCCTCTGACCTAAATGACGATTGTGTTCTGAGGTAAAATGATCATAACTTCCACATATCATACACTCAGGATAATTTCTACAAACATCAAGGCCATTGTCATT
Source organism: Tanacetum coccineum (assembly GCA_026074375.1). NCBI lineage: Eukaryota > Viridiplantae > Streptophyta > Magnoliopsida > Asterales > Asteraceae > Tanacetum > Tanacetum coccineum. The sequence continues at coordinate 9,990 of BQNB010101466.1, read as the reverse complement.
GAAGCCACAATGAGTGCATGGTGGGTAAGGTTTTGCCTTAGATTTCAGGATCTGTTTGGAAGGAGATGCATACTGATAAGGTTGTGCCTTGTAGTTTTGACTACTTTTCAGTGATGCAATGCATATTTCATGATATGAGGTCCTGTGATCCTATTTATTGCATTATATGAAGTAGAGGATCCTATAGCAATCATCAGTTGAATGATTGTTATAATTTCAAATCTCACATTTGAGCTTGGATTTCTGAAGAGTTTTGGTCTAACTGTTAGATTTAATCAGTGTTCTTGCCATTTGGTATAGAAAATGATTGACCTTTAGTTCTGAGATAGTTTGAATTACTTAGATGATTAACGCTCGAGGACATATAGTGTGGTTCCTGAATCTTTTTGAGTGATTTAATCTTCTCATCCATTAACTTTTGGACCAAGTTTGACAGTTCATACAATTTTGGGACACTTGACATTAGCTTAGACTTAGGTATGACTAACGAAGTGACTGGTTAAGTATCAGAAACAGAGAATAGGTTCTGACACATTATTGTTTGAAGATTAATCGATTTTAGCTTTGTGTGTTTCATGGTACCCATACAGATATCTCCCTTTGAGAGAGAACTTGTAAGTCAATGTCATTACCTCAAGCTTGGAAAGCCCCAAAGAATTTTTTCAATAGAGGTAGAGGGGTCTGAGGTTCTGAGCCTGACTCTTTGGAAGACTCAGGGTCAGCAGATTCCTTAGTGAGTTGAAGACACTCATTGATAGCTTGACTTTTAGGGACTAGAATTCTTCTAGTATTAAAGTTTGGATGTTTGCTGTCAGGGTTGAGTCTCTCAACCTAATCTTTGGATTTTGGGACAATTTCATGGTCATAATCTAAAGAGGCAGGAATGCAAGGGTTTTCTTTACCCTCATTTAAGGAAGATGTTTCAGTGAGTTGTTTACCCCCAGGAATTTTTCTTCTTTGGATGGTATTTTTGCTCATTGATCACAATGGACTTACTTTATTGAGTCAATTAACCATTTTTATTTGACCTTTCTTTCTTCCTTAAGTTGATCTTGAAGAGCATGATTTAACTTTGTAAGTTTAGTGTTTTGAATTTGAAAAGTGACAGTCTCAAGCTTTGCTTGTTTTAAGACAAGTAGATCATCTCTACACTTATTTAAATGAAAAACCATCTTAGTATATTTTGATAATAAGTTTAATCTTTGCTCTTCAACATACTTTAGGTCAATGTTGATATATTTGAGATAGGTTTGCCAATCAAAGTTCTCATCCATAGAAAGAAGAATATTTACCTTTTTCATGGCGATGTCTATCCATTCACCATTGCATGCATGATTCTTTCCCACCAAGAGTTCATCATCAGCTAGAGCAATTAGTACCTTGACATGAGTTTCTTCCTCATCATCTAATACTTCTTCCTTATCCCAATTGAATGTTTTAGCAACAAGGCCTTTGTTCTTAGATTAAAAGGGTTTTGAGGACTGAAAAGTAAGAGAACAAGCCTCAAGGACTGCCAGTTTTGCTTTCATCTTCTTGTATTTAACCTTGTAATCCTTTGGACTTTTGGTTGCACCCTAACTACTTAGCATAGTTTGGGAGGATGAATAAGTTATAGGGTAAACTTTAGGTTGAAAACTTTGAAACTGAGATGAGTAGGGACATTGGTGATATGTAAATGGTAAATGTTTTGGAAAAGCAATCTCTTGCAAAAACCATTTTTATTTTTTTTTTTTTTTTTTTTTTTTATTTTTTTTTTTTTTTTATTTTTTTTTTTTTTTTTTTTTTTTTTTTTTTTTTTTTTTTTTTTTTTTTTTTTTTTTTTTTTTTTTTTTGTGTTTTTTTTTTTTTTTTTTTTTTTTTTCTGTGCCACATTTGTAGCATCCAGTGTCTCATTTCTTTTGACTGAAAAATTAATATTTCTTTTAAAAATAAAATGTTTGAATTTCCAACAAGGCCCTCTCATGAAATTTTATATCTAGATCTTTAAGGTACTCCTTAGTAGTTCTCTCATCAACCTCATCATCAGAATTTTCTTAAAAATCCTGCACAATATTATTAGAAAAAAAAGCAGTTGATATGGGTGAGTCTGAGGGAGTGGTAATTAGGGCCTTTTGTATCTGAATAATCTCCAAAAGATTAGTTGTCCTCAATAGTTAAACCTTCCATAGATACGAAAAATTCAAGGAACTGAGTTTGATTTTACATTTCTAAGTCTCTGAGAGAAGCTGAGCCAATTCTCAGAGAACTAATTTAAACGAACCACTTTGATTTCGCTTGATAATGTCACACCATCATTGGCAAGCTCATTGAGCAGGGTTTTGTAACGGGTGTTTGTTTGTGAGAGACTCTTAGAGGGTTTAACTCTGAAAGTTTGATACTCAAGTTTCAGATCCATGATCCCGTTTTCCTTGGTATTAGAGGGACCTTTAAAGTTGTGAACCAAGTAAGTCCATGTAGCTTTAGCTGTCTCACAGCTAATGACTAACTCTATTATATCATCTGGTAGACATGATATAATGATGCTTTTAAGACGTTGGTCTTGATTGACCACCCTCCTCTTATTTAGGGTCTATTAGGCCTCAGGATTATCGGCACCTTCAGCCTTTTTTGGTTTCTGAAGAATTTAAAATGACATAGGAAATTAGGGATTAAAACTGATCTGGAGGTTGGATAAAGTGAATTACATGTGTAGCCATTTTATTAGAGAATAAAGGAAGAAAGATGGGAAGATGTGTGTGTTAAAGAGAGAACACACATACTTACACTTTTACAAAAGTGAGCTTCACCCGTCAATTGGAAGTAAGTGCGGGGGTATTTATATCCAGTCTCACACACTATCGTAACTAGTCTTTATTAGTCCCATGCTGACACGTCTATAAATAAACTAATGTATTTCCGTGTTTGTCCACCATATATTAAAGGGCTAACAATCTCCCCAATATGTGGACACATACGGAATTTCTTACAACATTCCTAACAAGTACAAAGACAAAATTAATCAGAGTCTTCCGAAAGCCTTCCAAAGCTGAAGATGTCTTCTGAGTTCTCCTTGTCTTGAAACTTGTACTCCAGCTTGGATCTTCATTGTCTTTACTTGTACAGGAACCATTGTAGTATGCATGAACTAAATTAACTTCCCCCCAATTCATGCAACATGTCTTGAAAAGCTTTCTTCATAGACTCCTTTTTGGTGAAGTTTCTGAATCAGCTTCCCCCCAAACCAACATCCCTATCTTGAGTAGATTCTGAAACATTGATGTAGCTTGAACAATCTTCTACTTGTCATCAAAGTGCACAACGGAATTTTGTAGAAGTCAAAGCATACCAACGAGCACTGCTTCTTGTCATTAGGGCTTGGTGAATATTCGTTCGGGGGTACATGCGAGAAATCAACAACTGTTCTTCTCACGTTCGCAAAATACTTCATAAACCATTCTAAGTGAAGTAGTAAACACTACTTCCCCCTGGAAGTTGACATGGTAACATCAAAGTCAACTAAGACTCGAATGTACACATTTTCCCCCCATGATGGTTTTGAACTCTCGGAAGCATCATTGTCGTGTACGCACATATACTCGAGAAGTTCTTGTCTTAAGAACAAATCTTGATATCCAAACAAAGCATTACCCTCTTGTCTTCAGAAACCGTAGAGGAGATGAAGCAAGAATCAAGAAAACTTGGTATAATCAAGGTCTTGTATATGAATGTCGTTGAAGGACTTTGAGAGTTTTGCTTAGACTGTGAAGTACCTTTGTCTTGGAATAGCACAAATATCCCATGAGAATTGCTGATTACATCTCAACCTTTAAATTCTCTGGCTAACTTTACCAACCTCGTATTTTGTCAGCTATTATTGTGATTACTTGGTGAAGTAAACCCGATATACCAAACTTGAAAATGAAGTGAAATCCGCCAAATTTGTTACTTAAGCTTGCACAGTTGTTGATTGAAGAACAGTGCAAGATTAAATCTATAAGTACTCAGAACCCAACCAGAAAAGGTAAAGAAGTACAAACACCTCTTGTAATTATCTACATCGTCCTTCTCGTGTGAGACTGAGTACTAACAATGTAACTCCTTTAAGGTGATAGTTAAACAGGTCCTGCAACCAACGCACCCCTGACTCTGGTAACTGATAATTCAAGTCTTTAATCAAAAGCTGTATATGGTCAAGCAAGTCCCATCAATCGATAATGGGTTTTAAAGAAAAGGGTAGCAAAAATAGAAGAAGTCTTGATGATGAAATAAGTAGACGCCTTCGTGAAATCTAACTTCAAGCTCAAATAAAGGATAACAAATTAACTCCGTGATCACTTGTCATCGTAGTCCGAATCTTTAGCCGTTTGTCATTTATTGAATCTTTTCGGATCGTTTTTAGTGTTATGTATCGTGTTTGTTGTGTTGTTGTTCGTTAACGGATATCGGGCTCAATAGATTATCATAAGAACGACCTGTCCAAGTAATAAACCTAGTCATGTATACTTTTGCCCGACAAGAGAATGTTTTAATACCCGGCACAATCCGATAACATAAGTCCAAGATGAGATGTTGTGGTTTGATGTTGTTAATTGGTTGTCCTTTTAAGTTTAAGTATGTAAATTAAGCCCTTGAGAGTTGTGAGTTAATGGTCCAAAGATTGTCAATGTAAAGCAAATCTCAACTCACAAAACGCAATCATGAACTAGAGAAAACGCAGTGAAGAGCCTTAGGCAAAACGCTGTCAAATATTGAGGCAAAACACAGTCAAAAAATGAAATTGACAGAGTCTCCCCTAGGCAAAACGCAATAAGGGTCTTCAATTAGGCAAAACGCAGAGGAAAAACGCAACCTTTGATAAACCAAAACACAGAGCCAAAACGCAGGAACCAAAATGCAAGAACCAAAACATACATTGAATGTAGTAGGGTTCCATTCCCTTCAAATACCAAAGCATACGCTTTTTCCATTTGTTAAATTTTCCAGGCTCTAGACAAGGAGCAACAAGAGAGTAGATGCCTCTTGTTTTGTCTACAAGCTTGGGCATTACTTATAGCAACCATTTAAGATCTAGGTTTTAAAAACTTTTAAGTATATTTTTAAAAGAGTTTTAAAAACTGTCGGAACCCAAAATCACTTTCACTTCATTATTGAAACAAGAAAATAAGATGAGATAAAATATGGAAGAAATTTAGAGAGAAGTTAGAGAGAGAAATGTAGAGAGGAAAAAAGAGTTGGTTGAATTCAAGCAAATGTGAAAAATACAAATGAGAATCAACACCATTTTCCATAGAGGAAAATGGTATATATACCCTTCCAACACACACAATGGGTCCGTGTGGGCTTTTACTTAGGGCCGTGCTCGTGAATTGACTTGGGCTTTAGCCCGATACACATACAATATTAGCTTACATTTATGAGCCCGTTTACCCTTCTAGCCTATTACAACGTATAATTAATTAAGTGACCGAGACCTAATATAATGAACGAACTTCCATTGTTAGACTCAATATTTTGAGGCTAACAATCTCCCCCGAAGTGAGTTTATTGTGACACTCCTTCATGAGATTAATGAGATTGCTTTTGTCGTTAAGATCTGTGGTCTTGGTACTCTGAACTTCGTTGTAAGGTTGCAGGTTCCGCTTCATGCTATTTGTGATCCCTTTGAACCTTGAGCCTTTGTCATTGTCTTTCGACTTCGTCTTTATGTCCGAGATCTTTAAATCTTTTCCTTGCTTCTTGATCGTCTTTGCCACCTTGCGATCTTGTGTCTTGACCAATATGCTCATACTTTGCATCATCTTGAAAGCTTGCTAACAATCTCGCTTGATAGACTTGATATCTTTAAAGGAAGATCTTATATATCAGAGTTTGTGCGGAAGTCTTTGTCTTTAATTCTTGAGCTTTCATGATTCTTGAATCTTGATGTTTATGGAATGTCTTTGTAGTTTGAGCATGAGCATGTGGTAATGAATTCGACTCCAGCTGGAATGAGGCATCACCATCTCCATCTTTATGTATCCTGAAATAAAATAGTTAGCAATAAAGCGGGTGGACGAATATGGCTTTGTCATTCGTCCAGATTTGGTTAGATTAACCTCCGGTTCCGTAGGACCCTTTTTTGCAGTATAAATACTATACTTGTGATCAGGTAGATTCAAAGAATCTCCTTGACAGGGTTTCCAGCTCAAAGCATAGGGTCTTCTAACACAGATGTATTAGATTTGCCATGCTTGCTAGTTCTCATCACCGGAACGTCTGAAAGCAGACAACACGGTAAGAGTGAATCAGATAGTTACTATCTTTCTGATTATGTCGTCAATTCATTTACTGGACCTTTATCGATATCCAGTTGACACAAGCTTGATTCATATAGAATCTCGCAAGTCACCTACCAAGAGCTTGTTTGATGCTGGCTCAAGCAGGATTTCCATCTTCATTGTGAGTACATAAGTATCACTCGGATGTTCTGGCACAATCACAAGGATAATGCGTAGGACTCTTGTTTACAGCTTGTGAACTTATTGATGTTCAACAAGTGTTTGTCTTAGGAAATGTGTCCTTAATGAATTTAGTTGATGATCTCTTGGCTCTAGACTCGATTAGTGCATTTTGGTTTTTTAGTAATCGGAGGCTGGAGCAGACTGCCACCTATTCAATATTAACTAGCTCGGAGTGAGAAAGTCAATAGAAGTCGTGTGTATCTCCGTGACAAATGAGACAAGTTTCTTTTGAGAGAAACCCGAATGGCTGGGAAGGGTTGTGCATTGCATCACTGGGTCCATGATGTCGTCTTCAATGTCAGCAATCAACATTGTGATTCTGACAGCATATGTATTAACCCGGTTTCTGCCTAAGTTATGTGGAGGGCTTCATTCTTTTCACCCTTTATCCATACATTTCTTTTTAATTCTTCAACCCCTTCAATGCTTACCAAGACGTCATTACTAACACCTTGTTGTGATTGTTCCAGTGTTAGCTCAATCTTAGTCGGCATTCTTCCCTTATACACATTCATCTCCAATCATACCTAAGGACTGTTATTTCTAACTATGGAGTGTCCTTGGGTAGATCCCTCCGGTTCTGGTTGGATCATAGGACAAATACCTAACCTTACCACCTTATGTCTTCAGAATCGTCGTGAAATAAGATGTTGTAGGGTATGAGATCGAACCATAAAACCGTTTCTGAATAGCACTTTGAGTCTTTTAGATCACATTTTAATTACATTTCTCCCCTTATTTTAAATTCTAAGTCACTTATATTTTGAAATACTGTGTGATTAAAATTTGTCTTGAAAAGGCCATGGGGAAAAATGTTTAAGCTTTGCATGAATTATTTGGAACTGTGTCATCTTGCTCCCCCTCAATTTTACATATGTTTGACACCACGAAAAATGATACCAAGTTGTAGAATAGATATAAAATTAAGGGTTAGCATTGGGTCATCTTATAACTAACTTTCTATTGAGTAGTCATTATTATTAATAAGTTGTTATGAAGAGACTTTAGGTAATGGTTTGAATACATAAGAATGGTCGTGAGATGATGTATCCAAACACATTAAAGCATTGTCTTTCTAAAAACTCCCCCTTGAAAGATGGAGTGTTGAACACATAATTTTGAAAGATTATGAATTGTCAGTGAGAAATTCTTGAAAAATTATGTTCAACAATTTGAAAAACATCATGTTAGAAGACTTCTCTTCCACCACAAAGGGTAAGCTACTATGCGTACATTATCTTTTTCTTGAGCTATAAGACGTTGAATGCTTGTAAGGAACAGCTCAAAACGAGAAAAGTTGAATTTCTCATGTTTTTAGTGATAAAGTTATCTTTAGGATAACGTTTCCTTATTAGAAGTCCGGGTTGACGTACTTATATTAGGGGCCACATTAATGCCATCAAGAAAAATTAGAAATAACATGTTTTGAAAGCATTTGAAACTCCTGTTCGAACTTCATTTACACGCCCGTGTCGATATTAATCAACATTTCTAGGTACGTAAATGTTATCGATTCCAAGAGAGATGTCGAGAAGAATATTTTTTGAAACATTTTCTGATTTTTTTAATTTTGTATTTTCTTTTTGAAATTTTATATTTTTGTATTATTTTTTTTTTAAATATGTACATGTTGACCTCAACATTGTTATGTGATGGTGAAATAGTAATTTCAACTCTTGTCGTGATGTAGCTGTCTTGTCTGCTGGATGAACAACTTTTGGAACCAGCTTTGAACTTAACAGTTCATTGCTGTGGTCGTGAATTCCGAGTTCTGAACTGTTATGATCAGAAGTCATTTGTCGTGGAGGAGCGAGGCCTGAACTGTTGTGAACAGACGTCATTAGCAACAGACGTCTCTGACGTCTCTTTGATCTCATCAAATCTGAGATGGATGGATTCAACTATCAACCTTGTTCTTTTGTTGAAGACACGATTTCCCTTTGACTGAGTGGAGTATCCCACCAAAATGCACAGATCCCCTTTTTCTTTCATCTTATCCAAAATTTCACCATCTTTTGTTAAGTAACAAGTACAACTAAAGATGTGAAGGTGCTTAATTGAGGGTTTTCTATCATTAATGATGTGATATGCCATTTTCTCATGAGTTGGGATGATGATTGATCTGTTTGGAGTATAGCATGCGGTTGCAATTGCTTCAGCCCAAAAGAATAATGAAGATTAGAAGCCGAACATCGTACGAGCAGCCCAACGAGAGTCGTTTTCGTCTTTGACAACCTGTTCTGTTAGGTGTTCGAGGTGTAGAAGTTTGATGGCACAATTTTCCTTCTTTCTTTGAAGAATGCGGGAGTGTCTTGTTTAAAAATTCGGTGGCCTTCTGTCAGTGCAACAGAAATACTGGAGCTTGAAAGATTTCCTGGATCATCCGTGAGAAAGTCTTTATAAACTTCTGGTTTTCATCCTGAACGTAGAAAGAGAGTCCAAGTAATTCTGGAGTATCATCACAATTACCAGAATATATTTCTTCCCATTTATGCTTGCAACCCGCATTGGACCACATAAGTCCATATGAAGCAAATTTAACCGTCCTTTTGAACTTGGAACAATCTTTGACTTGAATGAACTTCGTTTTGCTTTACTCACTTCACAAGAGGAACATAGTTGATCCTTGACATACTTCAGTTTTGGTAAACCAATCACAACATCTTTCTTTGAAAGCAAGTTGATGTAGTCGAAGTTGAGATGAGAAAGTCTTCGATGCCATAACCATGCTTGAGTTGGTGAGGCTTTAGCCATGAGACAGATTGGAGTTGATGAAGTCGTTTCTTGAAGGGAAATTGTATAGAGATCAGATCCACGGTTACCGGTGAGTAAATCGTTTCCCTGAAGATCTCTAACGAAACACGTAGATTTCCGGAAAGCAACCTCCAAATCCGCATCACAAAATTGACCAACCGAGAAGAGATTGTGATTGAGGCCTTCGACGTAATAAACCCTGTTGATCGTGATATTTCCTTGAACCAAATCTCCATAACCAAGAATTAGAGCAAATTGATCATTGCCAAAACGAACGGTACCCAGATATTTTTCAACAAAATTACACAGCAGCGTTAGATTGCCCATCATGTGCTTTGTGCATCCAGAGTCCACAATGAATAGAATGAGTTGAACACTCTGCAAGAGAATTAGAGGACGATGGAATTTTTTGACAAATTGGATCCTAAAGTATTTGTGAGTTTCACGACATTAGTTATCCTAGATGCATTATCTATAGCAAAACTAACTTTCTTTTGCACATTCTCATTCCTAACTTTAGGCACCCATTTCGTTTTTGTCTTAGGAACCCATTTATATCCTAATGGGCATTGTTGTACTATCCACCATTTCTACGCCTTACTAGTTTTCTCATACAACATCCTATAGTAACTCTTGGATTTCTGAGTAGTGGTTTCTGATGCAACTATTTTCTTATAGGGTGTTGCAACAGATTTGTTCGCTTGACTTTTGGGTTTTCTAGTACTAATAGACACTATTTTATGCTTCTTAGTTCTAG
>BQNB010101465.1:10102-21605 GCA_026074375.1 Tanacetum coccineum | reverse complement strand
ATTTATTAAGTGAAAGCACAATGCAACCGTACCTTTTGCACACTCTTCCGAAACTAATCGGGTTTTATTCAATATTTGAGGAAACATTGTAACTAAAATGACGAAGATCTGAGACTTGTAACATTTCAAAGTGTTTTTCTTTATGGAACGGCAAAGAATATATTAAACATGTAAGTTGTAACATTGTTAAAGTGTTAAACTATCGATTTTATCTTTGCTTACGATCCGTCAAAATGCGACATCCTTAATCACATCAATTCCTTGTTTTCAACGATGCTTACTTAGTATGACTAGTAACTTTTTGTAGTTTCTGTTGATATAATCGTTTTAACGAGTTGCTTCAAATTTTATAAAATAATAACATACCACATACACGATATGAGTCGATATGGACAAAACGAAAATAGTTGTATTGTTATTTTCACCAATAAGATCAGTCGCTGTAATATATATATGATATTCATATAAGTTAGTATAAGTTATGCTAAAGGCCTATGTTTTTTTAAGTTTTTTAAGCCGTCTCGAAATCATTTCAGCACGAATTTTTAAAGATTGTTTGTAATATTTTGCACACGAAAATTGTATTATAAAATGGAGTGCCGGCGAGCTTTATTTATGATGATTTGTTTAGTGCTTCGACGGTGGATTTCAATAAATGGTTTCTTGTGATCCTAAGCTTATTATTATTTTTGTGAATACTTCATGTTTAAAAAAATCAAGCTAGGTCACCCGCGCTCGCTGGGGATGTTTGACTGGCGGTTCTCGGTGTTTTTGGTTGGGTCGTGTGTTGGACGTGTTAGAAGGTATGTTTTTGTAAAAAAAAAAAATTAACGGTCGTTAAGCAACGACCGATTTAAAGCACTGTTTTGGTGCATTCTAAAAAAAAAACTAACGGTCGACCGCTAGTGGGGAAAGGGGTATTTTATAAAAAAAATTAAAATGAGGGCAGTTTTCGTAATTTAACACATAGTGCGAGGGGGTATTTCGTAAATATTTGAGGGGCTATTTCGTAAATTAAAAAAGGAACGGGTCGGGGCGGACTGGGTCGGGTCGACCCAACAATACCGATAACTCAGAAAGTGTGAGTGAATATTTTGAAAAAAAAAAGCAAAAAAATAATTTAAAAAAAAAATTTTAAAATGTTCGGACATTCGTAAAAAAAACAGACCGATGACTAAAAAAGTGCGAGAGAGTATTTAAAAAAAGAAAACAAATTTTTTTTTTCTAAAAAAAAAAAAAAAACCGATTGGACCGGGTAGGGTTGAGCCGGCATATTAAATGCACCCCGGTCAACCCGGTGGATTTAATGCACACTAAATGCAAAAGGCCATTTAATGCATGTGAGAGGGTATTCCGAGGGTAAAAAAGGAAAATTTTATTTTAGAAATTTTTTTGGGAAAAAAAAGGAAAAAAAACTGGCGACCGCGCGCCGTTGCACGGATTGGAGGAATAAAATATTTATGGTTAGTGAATTGTTATCTTATACTGCACTCTTATTTCTAGGGCTCCATCTGTTGTAACACCTGTTTTTCATTATTCCATAGTAAAAGCATGCAATTTGCAATAAGAGTACCTTTCATTACTTTGGTTTGTAATATTCTCTCTCTTAACTCACACGCACTCATGTTTATCTGAGGGAATTGATCCAACCTAAGGTGTTCAAATTTATGATCTCACCTGACTTGCCTTAGCAACCGAGAAGCCCACTAACAAAACCAACTGCAACAATTAACTTCTTTTGTTTTAATCCCACCAACCTTGATCACTTGAAGGTTAGGTTCTTGGGAGGTTTACTGCTTCTTCGGTTTCCTAGATTCTTCGAGGTACAGGTAATAATTTTATTACCTATGTAGACTTCTCATCTAAGTTTAGTGTAGGTTTTATGGTTCTAACTAACGGGTATTTAAAGGTCTCGCCCCCTGGAAAAAAAAGAGTGACTGAGTCGTGTAGGGTCAAATTAAATGATTACCGGGGAAAGTTTTAGACATTTGATGAAAAGGCGGGGGGGGGGCCTGGGGGTGACTTATCACTATAACAGACTATGAAGGGGCAGCATTTAAAAGACGACCGTCTAGAGTTGCAGGAGTGGAGAGCCACTATTTGTCGCGGTGAGGTGGCGAGTGGCAGGTTATCATCTTCAGAGTTGTGCGAAGTGACAGATGGGTGAGGTGCTTGACAACGTACGAAAAGACAGCGGGCGAGAGGATGTTTTAAAATCTAGGGGATCTAGAATATTAACTCAGCAGGACAATTTGGCGATTGTTGTCATCTTCAATCATGATGAAAGTCGTTTGGCGAGGAGGAGACGAGCGCGAGTAGAGCTGAGTAATGTAATACACCATAATGTCTTTAAACCTATTGTTCTATAATTCATCAACCATACATGTTTTCAAAAAAACACATATTACACATTTCTAATTGGAATATTTGGAGTGAGTGTTTGTCAGCCTAAGAAGAGACACTTAGCACATGGTTTAAGGAGCTAGAGAGACTGACTACAAACCAAATTCAAATATACATATCTGAATAACATAACCCAACAGCAAAGCAATACATTAAACAAAGAATCAAACAACTGACAGCGGGTCTAGACAAAATATAGAGGATAGAGGCGAGGGGGTGTATTAACCATTTTTAATCCAATCAGAATGTTTGTTTGTTTTATTAGTCCAAGATTACTTTATCTCTAAGCGGCAATATCATTCTTCTAAGACTTCAGGGCGTTTGTGCTTCGTCCCTAAGATGCATTGATGGTACCGCTAGACAATACGTAGAGAGCGAAGCGAGCGCGTCTAAATAGAAATTCGCTAGACCGCTATAACAAAAGAGAGCAAAATGCCTTAACCTTGTCGTGCGTTATAACACAAACTTCTATGTGTGATCTATGGAGATCCAGTCAAGTGATCGACACTATGGGAAACAAGCCACTCTAGCCGCGAGACCGAACCTTCTATCCACAGCCCTCTCTTATACATAGCGCTCAATTCTACAAGTGATCAAGATATAGATCAATTGAGTTAGGCTTTAGAGGGATGTTAGTACGCTCCGAGCTAAACAAACCAAGTGAGTCGTTTCTGCGCCGCAAAATTGAACAGTAAGAAACGATTCACAAGCAGGTGGATATGCACACATAACACACAACAAGGGGACACAGACATCTCACTACTACACTCACTATTGATCAGACAAACACACACACAGCACAGTACAACAACACAGTGACACATAAGAGACACAAAAGAACTTAACACACACATCACAAGTACAGACACACAGAAGTTTATACACAACACACACGACACAATCACAATACAATATTTTACAGGACAACATATTACACACAGAAACCGAAGGTCAGCCATTATAATATACACTCAATCCAGCTGCGATACAAATACGACACAGTGCGGGTGCTACACATAGTACTAGCTCATTACTACATGCTTAATTGGTGATGACACTTAATGCACGAATCCACGTGGAGGAGGTGTCTAAAATGTTCTTGTTCAATCGACAATAAGACACAAGTAGGTCGAACGGACACAACAGCTTTCAGGATTCTCCTGGAGTACTGCTATTAGCACCTGATTGGTTTCTAGCGTACATCTAGCTAATTCATCAGTTATATGATAGTCCGCTGAGCTACATCAGCACATGAGTAATACGCTAGTTTCATTGAGTTATATGAGGATTGGGAATTCATTAAGACACCAATTCGTGATACACGTGTAGAAGTTATGAGAGGAGGAGACAACAATGTGAGAGTAAAAAAAGACTACAAATGATCACTACGCCAACAACGAGATCTCATAAGTGAGAGCTTTCTTACACAACGACTGTGGAGAAAACTCATACACACCGATTAGTGTACTTAGGCACTTCTCATAGAATTATCATTTCAATTGTTATATTAAACAGAAGAGCTTCTAATGATGGAGGAGAGGTATTCATGACCATAACACAAAAATAACCGACACAGTGAGAACATACAAGGTAGATAGTCAATGCCGAATGAACACCAATCTTTTACACACAACATTACATTTACAAATCTCGTGTGTAGTTATGAGAAATTACAGACTATTCTCTACTCTACGAGGTATGTTTATCAAGTCCAGACACGTTTGTCATGAGTGTTCACCAATCGTGCGTGAGGATTCTCTTGTCAGCACGTAGACGTGAATCATATACGTGCTTTCTTTTCCAGTTCCTCCTAGTTGAGGACTCACTGCTACTTATCTATACATTATGGTTTAGGTAACAAAATAGATTTATGCATATCACTGAAAACTTTTCTTTTATGAGTTTTCTATTTATAAGGTCTGAAAGTCGTTTCGATACGTATCATTAGTATCCAATGAGTGTGGATAACGATCGTATTGGGATTTCTTGAAGTAGGGGACCAAACGTTTGATTATCTTCCAGAATTTTTTATTCCGATATATCTTTAATACATCATATTGGTCCTTCTGGATATGAGTATTAGTCTTCATTCCATCGTGGTCTTTGGTGAAGTGCAGGAACATATAACTTGCATCTTACTATCTTAATCAAAATCTGGTGGCCAAATAGAATTTTGTGTCACACACACAGCACTCTTTAGCTTCTCCTAAATTGATAATCAACACAGACTTACATTAGACTCACACTATTATGACGTATGAACACAGCCGACGAGAGAATAAATGTGATTGAACACACTATCTGAGGGGTTGTACAATAAAACATCTCTAAAACCACCCATAATCAACATAGAGCTGTACAAAGGTCGCGTGCCCGATAGAACAACTTAGGTACAGATCGACCTAATAATTGTATGGATTGGTTTTGGCAGTACAGTACCAAGCAATCATTCTGAGGTGCCGACGTGAAGATCGTATCAAGACAATCCCCTAGGAAATGAAACTTCTAATCGTTCACGGTGTCAGAAGCAACCGGGGAAACGAAAAAAGGGGCTCGTCTGCACATTTATCTCGTACACCAAACACAAGAATACATGGCTAAAAGGATGTCCATCTTTTTGGCAAACGTTACTACAAAGGTGACGGAAGACAAGTCGGAGAAAAGCGACTTGGGTACGTACCGATAGTTTGAGATTTTTCCTAATGTATATTCCCTAAGGACTGCCGGGTATTCCTCCCCGACTCGACAAAGTGGAATTTCAAATCGATTTGATACCTGGGTGCATGACCTTAGCCCGGGCTACCTTAATCGATTGGCAACCTTCCTGAAATGAAAGAGTTTGTCGGACAACTAAAAGGAACAATCAGACAAAGTGCCTTTATAAGACCCATTTCCTCACTTGGGGAACCCAGATTGTTTGTCCACAAAGAAGAATGGATATCGTTCGAATGTGCATCGACTATTGGGAAACTGAACAAAGCAAGCTGACAGTGAAAAAAATCTTTAATCCCACTCCCAAGGATAGGTTATCACACACTTCGAGTACGGGAAGAGGATAATCCAAAAATGGCATACCGAACTTGATATGGTCATAACGAGTTCCAAGTTAACCATTTGCTTGAACATAAAAAAACGCACCAGCGGTATATTATGGATCTCATGAACCGCTGTGGCAAGCCATTTTTGATTTAAGTTCGTGATTGACTTTATTGACGAACATTCGCTTATCTACTCCAAGAACAAGAAGGAGCATGAAGAACATCTTAAGCAATTCTGGAATTACTTAAGAAAGAGAAGTTGTATGCTAAGTTCTCTAAATGTGAATTTTGGATTCCTAAGGTACAATTTCTTGGCCACGTGATTGATAGTCAAGGCATTCACGTGGACCCTGCCAAAATCGAATCCATAAAGGACTGTAAACCCCTAAACAAACCAACGAGATTCGCCAAATTCTTAGGTCTTGCTTGGTATTTACCAAAGATTCATCAAAGGATTTTCAAAGATTGCCAAGTCAATGAACAAGCTTACTCAAAAAGGAGTTAAGTTCGATTGGGGAGACAAGCAAGAAGCCGCTTTCCAGTTATTAAAGCAAAAGTTATACAGTGCGCCAATTCTGGCTTTACCTGAGGGAACTAAAGATTTCGTAGTCCAATTGGCGATGCGTCGCATAAGGGATTGGGTGTTGTATTAATGCAAAGAGAGAAAGTAATTTCTTATGCATCACGCCAATTAAAAATTCATGAGAAGAACTATACAACTCATGATTTGAAACTTGGATCAGTAGTGTTTTCTCTAAAACTTTAGAGACACTATTTATACGGAACCAAGTGTACGGTGTTCACGGATCACAAGAGTCTACAACACATTCTTAATCAAAAGGAGCTGAATATAAGGCAGCGTTGTTGGTTAGAACTGCTCAGTGATACGACTAGTGAATCCATTACCACCCAGGGAAAGCAGAATGTTGTTGCTGAGCTTGGACAGGGAAGGAGCGGAGTAACCATTAAGAAGTTCGAGCCATATGATGACTATTGGCTTGGATTTTCCTAAACAAATCCTGAATGCTCAGACTGAAGCACAAAAACCAAAGAACATCAAGAACGAAGATGTTGGAGGTATGTTGCTTAAAAATTCTAAAGATCCACCGAAAGTTAGAACGGAAAAGTTGGAACCTCATGTAGATGGAACTCTGTGCTTTAATGGCAGGAGTTGTTTACCATGTTATGGTGACTTGAGGACTGTGATTATGCACGAGTCCCACAAGTTAAAATATTATATCCATCCGGGTTCTGACAAATGTATCCGGACATAAGTAGCAATATTGTGGCCCCCCCAATATAATGGACAAAACGCCACCTATGTTAGCAAATGTCTGACGTGTGTTAAGTTAAGGTCGAACACCAAAGGCCATCAGGATTATTGGTACGAACGCCAATATACCCTTAATCGGAAGAGGGACAACTATCACCTAAGGATTTTTGTCACGGAAAGCTTCCTAAGATCGTGCACAACTAGGCTGTACGACCTAATTTGGGTGATTGTCGACCGACTTACTAAGTCTGCAATCTTTGTACCCATGAGGGAAACTGATCCCATGGAGAAACTGGCAAGAATGTACCTAAAGGAAGTGGTCATGAGGCATGGAATCTCTGTCTCAATCATTTGTGATCGTGACCCGAGGTTTGCATCAAACTTCTAGAGGTCACTTCAGAAGGCTTTAGGTACTAACTTGGATATGAGATTTTGTAATCATACCCCAAACTAATAGCAAAGCCGAGTAGAACTATACACACTCCCGAGGATAATCTTCGTGCATGTGCAATCGACTTTGGAAAGGGTTGGTAAAACCATTTGCCAATATTCCGAGTCTCATAAAGACAATAGCTATCACGCTAAGCATCAAGCTGTTTGCGGGAGGGCCATTATGAAGCACTGAGGGGGAGGAGCAAAAGCGGGCACGCGGTGGTCGAAAAGGTGTCAGCCTGGAGCCAGTCTGGGGTGGGGTGGGGTTGTGGTGGGGGTGATATGAGGGGGAGGTCGTTGGAGGGGGGAGGTTTAAGGGGAGTAATAGGGAGGAGGAGATGGAGGGCAGTTGTATCATGTTTTCCTTTCTCTGTTCAGAGTGTCGTGCCAGACTATTTCTGACAGCTATTTTGCTTCAGCGTGAGAAGTTCAACTCATTGTCCAGAAATAGTTTCAAGAAATGACCGAGGGGGGAGGATATCATACAGATCAAGCAAAGAATGCAAGCCGCCCGTGATAGACAAAAGAGTTACATCGATCTAAAGCGTAATCCAATGGAGTTTCAAGTTGGAGATAAAGTTATGCTTAAGGTTTCGCCTTTGAAAGGGGTCGTACGTTTTGGCAAACGGGGGGGGGGGGGGGTGGGGGGGGGGGGGAAAGCTAAACCCCATATAGTGATGGACCTTTCAAGGTGTTTGGAAAGGGTGTGGAGACCTTAGCTTACAAGCATGAGATTCCTGAAGAGCTGAAGCCGGGTTCATAACATATTTTCATGTATCCAATTGAAGAAGTGTTATGCGAGAACCAATAGTCTATCCGTTGATGGACTTCACTTTGATGACAAGCTTCAGTTTGTCGAGGAACCTGTAGAGATCATGGATCGAGAAGTTAAACGGTTGAAGCGAAGCCGCATTCCAATAATCAAGGTTCGAATGGAACTCCCGGATAGGTCTTTGAGTTCTCATGGGAACGCGAAGATCAATTTCAGGAAGAAAAATTCACACCTCTTCACAAAGTCGCACCGTCACAAGTGCCGTCCGACTTAATCCTTGAGACAAGGCTCATTTAAACAAGAGGAGACTATACACCTCTTTTTTAGGGTCATTTACGACTCAAAATATCACTAATATTTTTAGTATTGTACGCGTTTGCCTTATAAATTTGGAAGACGTTAAGTTAAATCGCGTAACTTAAAAATTATCGTATCCAATGTAAACGGCATCCAAACAATTTAATGTTTTACATAAATCAAGTGTTAATTATTATTTTTAGAATAATTATTAACGTTGTTCATTTTATTTTTATTGGTTTTACGTTTAAATTGTGTACATTTCGCCATAAAAGCGTTTAGGCTTCCCGAACACCAAAAACCTTCTACGCTTTAACAAATACCCAGGTTTAATACCCAGTACCCAAAAGTTTATTAAACTTTAACCCAAGTTATCCATTGTTAGTCTATGGTACGTTAATAAATCAACTACACACTCCACTTTACAAAGTTATACAATAAGTTTAATAAATAATAAATTAAAAAAAGTGCAAGTCAATACTTTCATTTCTTTTCCTTTTATGCAAAGATATTTTGCTAGTCATATCCTTCCACCCATACCCTGGGATAACCAACATCTAAGGGGGACATAATACATTTCATTAACCACCAAGGACCATGTAAAAATCTAGAGTTAGTAAACCTAGCTCATGACTAGTGGTTTTAACCACTAGTCACCCTTTAAACCCTCCCTTTGTTCCTAACGCCCCACCTTGACCTTTTGGTATTTGAATATCATCTTTGACTAGCCTTTTGTATACCACCCTTGACTAGCCTAGTGTATATATCTCTCATGCATTACAAGTAATAACATACACACTCTTATAACACTTAAGAAAATCAACTCTTTTTCTCTCCTTTCTCTTATTTAGCCACGGCAAACACCCAACTCCCACAAATAATTCATAAAACTTATTTTACCACTTATACAAGTAAACTAAGATCATATCTAAGGTGATACAAGAAGGTTTGGAGGCTTGGTTGGTCGATAAAGAGGGTTTAGCAAGGAAAAGGAAGGATTAGGGTTTCATTGTGATTAGGGTTTTCTAATCTTTGCAAGCTTTGGTTTTATATCTAAACAAGGGTTTAGATATTGTGGTCTACCATATTAAATCATTATAAGGTTATCTAAAACTCTTTATGTCTTTACATTTATCATTTTATGTATATATAAGTTCTATGTAGTAAAATCACCATTTAGGACACTTTTGAACATGTAAAATGGATTTTTACGTATGATCATTGTCTTGTGAACTTTTACATATGTGATGTGGTTGGTAATATTATGTTATAATGGTATTATAAGTATTGTACAATGTTGGTTTAAGTATAAAAAGTATATGGATAAACTAGTTAACTAAAAGTTACTTAATCAGTTTATGATTTTATAAATGTTGTGAAGGACTTGATTCTTGGACATTTTTTGGACCATGATGGACTTAAAGACCCTAGGAATGTAATACATGTGTTATATAGTGATGTAAAGGATTTGTAACAAAGTGACTAAACAAGAAAACTATAAAATCAAGCCTAAACATGTTTTTATGAAAAATATCAGGACTTTCTATTTTAATTCGACACATAAACTATTTAATTTATGTTTTTATAAAATATTATGTCTCATGACGATTCCAAAAAGGTAAGAAACTCGAAAAAACAGATTAATAACGAAGAAGATACGTAGTTTACGAGTTATACGTTAATTAAACGCGTTATAAAAGAAATTTTTATAAAAACAAGTTATAAAATACTTCTGATATATAAAGTTTATTATTTTTCTCAGATCACACATATTTTTAGGATTCCAAAACAATAAGAATCGTAATTTTTTGATCAATAACGAAGGAGTTATGAATTACGCGAGTTTATATACTTAAATGTATTAAAATACTTTTATAAAACTATTTTTTAAAAGTTACTATTCATCTCAGACATGAACATTTTGAAATCACCAATAATATGATAGAACTTTTAATAACAAAGACGTGCTCAAAAGAATAGCTAAAAACAGAGCTATAACGAATAAAATACGACATTTACGGGTTTTACGATAACTAAAGCTATAAAAATAAGTTTATAAACTGTCATGAACAGTAAAAGGTACTGTTCACCAGTAGGTCAAAAATATGAAAATGTAATATTTCGATAACTCATCTTAATACGAAAGCGTGGACATAAGAAACGTAAGAAACGGGCTTAAAACGATAAAGTTACGTCGTTTTTACTAATGAACTATTTATAAACGTTTTAACTTTATAAATACGATTTCACAAACACAATTAGATGGTGATGTAGCTATATAAATTATATATGGTAATAGTTAATCAAAGTTCTTAGTACTTATACGACCTATATTGGATTAGGTTGCATTTCGTCATTTCTATGACGCATTTTCTGTTGTATTTGGATTATCATTAACTCAAGGTGAGTTCATAGGCCCACGTTTTATATTTTTATGATTTACAAGTTTTAGGGTGAGAAACATAAGCATGTTTTACAATTGGACGCAAGTGGACATTTCACATTATGATTACGTGTTTGCCTAAGTAGCGATAACCCATCTGAGCCTATTATCATGAACTGTCAATTACTGTTGTGAGCGCGAATACTATAAATAGATCAATTTGGGATTGACATCCCCGTTTGGGTGAGTTATGCTTACTGTGCCAGTTTGCCAGACAACGAACGTATACCATGTCGGACATAGGATGTTACGGGTTAGAACATCATCACAGGTAATGTTGGCAATTTATATTGCATTTCATACATGTCGAGCTTCAGTGTCATGAGCTTAGGAAAATGTAATTACATTTTATGATGTTTTCATGTATTGCATTATCATGGGGAAATCTTGCGGTCCTACACTATACATTTTATAAACTTATGAATTCACTCAACAATATGTTGACATTTTAAGCAATGTTTTTCAGGGGATCAATAAGGCACGAGGTGTAAGAGATACATTGGTGGTTTTGATTTGGATGTCATGCATTAAAGATTTTGTAGCATTACATTTTGTATATCTATTATGGGTTAGAAATCTTTTTTTTTTTTTTGTAACAAACAATTTGTTAAATCCAATGTATCAGTTTTAAACGGCTTTTAATGGTCGTTCTTATATATATCTTGTGTTATTGATCTATGAATTACCACCCCCAACCCATATTCCGCTGTGACCCAATTTGGGGGTGTTACAGATTGGTATCAGAGCCAAGGTTATAGAGAACGAGGTCAAATGTTTTTGCTGGACTATAACCGTTTTCAAACAACGAATTCATATAATGGGGTTTTACACGGGACATACACATG
>BQNB010101464.1:0-19921 GCA_026074375.1 Tanacetum coccineum | reverse complement strand
TTTTATGAAGAAATGGAGAAGAAAGTCAAATTATTACCTTCACGTGCTTAATGTACTCCCTGTTTATTGATCCTTATAATTTGGGTCATTAGTTAGTTATTATTGAGTTATTAAAAACTCAAGTGTAGAGATGTCAATATAAATCTCGAGTCAGGTATATTTTTATTTTATTTCTAGTAGATGGCATGGCAAAAGTGTATCTAAAAAATATAAAAAATCAAAAAAAATAATAGAAAAAAATGATAGAATACACGGACTGCCATCCTGCTTATGTTTAAGTCAAGAAAACAAAAGAAAGAGTTTGATATAGAGTTTTGTATGATTGTTCGAGTTTTGTAGAGTCTTGGCTTAGCAACACCTTTATACATGTTACAATCCTTGTAAAGACCTCTTTGATAGTAATTTCCAAGGTGCTAATGCCAAAGTGGTGGAGGTTTGATCCTTTATCAAGCTTATGGTAATCTATATGCTATGTCAGGTAGCGAGTGTTAATTTTCCCGTTTCCTATGTTGTTATAATTCATGATACACCCGAGAGAAAGAGAGAATCCAAACACTTATGTGAGGTGCTAGTATATGATTCATGTGCTTTTATTACAAGGTTGTTCTGGTTGTGCCATAAATTTACTTAGTAAGTTAATTGCCCCTAACTTTGCTATTTATTCGGTAAAAAAGCTCATTGCTTGAGAACAAGCAAATTCCAAGTGTAGGGATATTTTATGAGGTGTCTTTTTATACAATTTTTGGGGTCATTTAACCCCCAAATTCATGCAAATATGCTATATTATTGCACTAAATCATTTCCTTTTGTGTAATTAGCATTTGAGAAGCACTTGGATGGAATACACGTGACTTGGGCTCGATCCGCGAAGAAACAAGGCAAAAAAACACAACTTTTCACCTTCGCGAATGCCATCATGACGTAGTCACCAATTGTGCCTAAAAAGATTATTTTTAGGAAGTTTTGTGACGGTTCAGGTTGTGGAGACAGCGTCACCCAAAGCTCATGACAGTGTCACAATTAATCCTCAACGTTAAAATATGCCAGCTAAAGAAACCCTAACTCCATATCGACGGGGTGACTGCATCTCAGAACCCTAGTGACGTCGTCACAACCTAATTCATATATATACAAACCCTTTATTTTCACAATTCATGTGTGAAACTTGGGAGAGCTATAGTGTAGCAATTACAGATGATTTTTAGGGCTTTTATGCCCTTTGTACTTACATACTCACATGTTGGTTTAAAGATAAGTAATTCATTTATTAATTATTCTAATATGTCTTTGTGTTTGATGATTAATTGCTTTTCTTTTCTTCTTGTTAACATGTTAGGCTAAATTTATATGTGTTTGCTTATGATTGAAACTAGTTGTGAACTTTGATTTGTTACTTCTTGTTAGTGGTGTACACGTAAGGCATTAGAAAACTAGCTATAAGATAATACAATAGCATAGACGTCTAGTGAAACGTGATTAGATTAAGTGAAACCCTCACGTATAGGAGGATAACTATATAATGAATTTTATTCGCGAGTGATTTATATTTAGTGAGACAAGGTGTGTTCCAGATGCGTTACTTATGGTGGTCACGTAGACACGTTTCTAAGCAACTCGTAATTAAAAAAGAGGAATAATTACGCATTACACTAACGAGGGTGACATGACAATAGGTTAGAAGGATCAACTAGGGAGTAGTGCATATTAAGTGAGAACGTTTGTTTACCTATACGAGTTCTCGCCACTTTTACTTTTCTTGCATAATTAGGAGTAGTTTAGATTAGTTTAAACCTACCTCTCCTAACACATTGATTTTACTTGCTCTCTAAAAAAATATAAAAACACAAAAGTTCTCTTCTCTCAGCATCTTAGTGACATGAAATTCGAACCTACCTTACTATTCCCCATAGAACGATCAATCCCCCCGAGTCTTGCATATACTACACTGCAACGATTAGGTACTTTGCCTAGGAGGATTGTAAAACTTCGGTGTTGCTATCCGCCGCATCAAGTTTTTGGCGCCACTGCCGGGGAATAGTTTAAGTTTTAAATTCTATTTAGCTTAGATCTACTCACTAGATTCATGTCGAGTGAGATTTTTATTTTTCTTTTTAGGTAGCTTTCTTTTAGTCTATCTAATCTTTGTTCCCTTTATTTTGTAACTTTCTTTTCGTTACTCTAAAATGGAGACGAACAGTTGTAGTAAAACCAACACCAAGTACTTTAGGAGGATTATTCCTGACTTAGCCTTGAGGGCTATCGAAACAATATTGAATTCATGAAGGAGCCAATGTGGCATCTTGCGATCTGACACATCCGGTTAGTGCATATCGGATGTTGCTTTCCACGGCCTCTGGTCGAAGACCCAAACCAACACCTTTCAGGATTTTCTAAAATTTACCGATGTCTTGACATATAATGGTACCGATAAAGATCGGTGGAACGTGTTTTGTATTTATTTCCAATCTCTTTTCGAGAACAAGCTAGCATTGGGATTGAACGTTTACTCGCGGATATATCTCCACTTAGGAGGATTTATGCTCGTTTCCTTGCGTATTTTTACCACCGGAAGAAACTACTAAACCTAGATATGAATCTTGATATTCCTACACAACATGGTGAATTCTTCTGAAGCATGGAATCGTTTCAAATGACTTAATCAAAAATTTCCTCATCGTAAGCTATCTGATTTTGGATCCAAATCTAAATTTTTATTGTTCATGTGCCTATCCTTTACACGTGATATGACACGCTGTCGAGGGAAAACTTCATGACATGCAGTGCCGATGATCTTGAGATTACATTAAGGACTCTGACCTTATGTTAACGAAAGTTTAAATGACCCATGAGACTCGCAAAAACTAGTCAGATAATCTCTTTCTAAAGATGTCCCAAGTACATCTGACCCGTTATCTCATTGAGATGAAATCAATTTACACGCTTGATGAAAGTCTCACTCTCCACCTAAAACAATCCATTTAAGTGAAAAAAATTGCTTCTTCATGTGAGATTTGAAGTGGTCCCCACGAACTCGATATTGCATGAAAATTCCAGATCAAACTTTTGTGATTTATGCATTTCGCGTATCGATGTTGCGGGAGGTAAGTGGTTTACTTCTCAAAACCGAGAAAAATCACTTCTTAGTGAATTTATACCCATCTTGAAGAAGTCACGCAACTTCGGTGAGGCAACCTCTAATGCTCAAAATAATTTTTCAATCCAACGAATCCTTCTTAAAACAAGGATGTCGACCTCGATACCGTACCTTCAAAATAACAATCATCAAAATTTTTTAATCATCAGAATCTTAAGGATTAGTGTCAATTTTATAGCATCTCAGATGTTTTTTTGTCAAAGTTTGAATGCCGATTTCAAACAACAACTATAGAGAGATGACCAATAACATTCGAACACTTTTGAAGGTTATCAATTGGACGATTGTGGGTGTCACCAAGGACACCTTAAGAACCCGTAAACTTAATGGTGATTCCACCTCTCTCGAGGTTTGTATGGGTTGAAAGAAGATACCCCCTCACACCAATTACCATCACCAATATGCTCAACAAGAAACTTCAAACTGATCATCAAAATGAAATGTGTTATCAATTGCTGAAGCTTATGATAAAACAGCGAAAAGGAAAATGAAAGGTTTGAATGCATCTTCCTGAAGTGTGATGAAGACTTTTAAAGAAGAAACTTGAAGATTCAGATGATGAACATCAAGTTTAGGGGAGGATTGTTGGGTCTTAAAAGACTTCATAGATTCTTAGAAGTTACTGTTGCTCAGGTACATAATGGAAATTATGCTAAGTGGTTAGTACTGGTAGTATAATGTTACCACTGCTAGTTACTACTGTTAGTATAGTTTAGTACTGATAGCATAAAGTTACTGCTGTTAGTTGAAGTTAAGACTGCTCAGTGTTGAAGACTAAAATATAAGCTAAGTAGTTAGTGCTGTTAGTAGTAAAAGTTAAGACTGCTAGTACAGGTTACTACTGTTAGTGTATATTAGTACTGCTAGTACTAATATTACTACTGCTTATGTTTATTAGTGCTGCTGGTGGAAAGATTACGACTGTTTGAAGACTTTCTACTGTCAAGAGGATAAAGACGAATTAAAGAGATAAAGATTGTTTGGAGAACAAGAATACGTGTGAAGATAAGTGTTGAGATATTTATGTACAAGATATACATGTATTTATTTAGAAGATTACGTTTATGTTTAGAAAAGATTGAGATATCTTAGGAATATATTGTAAGCCGACTAGGACTCCTTAGTCTATAAAAGGAGGCTCTAGGGCATTAGTTGAGATATCTCTAATATCTCAATAACACCTCTATCACATCTATCTTCACAAACACACATACACAGATCCAGAGATTAAGAGTCTTGTAAGCTTCAAGGTTGTAACCCTAGTACTAAGATAGAGTACTCGTATTATTGATCTAATAATATTGAAGCATTTTGTTACATCTTGTGTTCATTCATTCATATTCACTGTTCCATTGATATATCTTCTAGATATTAAAGAGTAGATTCCGCATACTCTTTGATATACACACAAAGTTTCTACTATTGTTATTTTGGATTTATCCAAGGTAACATACTCTTTACAAGGTAAGGAATCGATCTAGGTTTGGGATCAACAAGTGGTATCAGAGCCTTGCTTTGAGAAACTTTGATCTAGAAGACATGGAGCTTGAATCTACAAATAGTGGTCCTACTGCAAAGCTTCCCATACTCAAATTGGGGGAGTATGAGATGTGGGCTATAAGGATTAAGCAGTACTTTTAATATACTACGAAACTCTTAAGAAACAATATGATGATCTGCTTGCTAAACTACTTCAAACTAAATTTGAGACAGCTACTTATAAAAGAGGACTAGATACTATTGAAGCACAACTTGTCACGTATAGGAAGAATGAGGTTCTTTTTAGTGAAGAAGTTGTTGTCCTTAAAAGAGAAGTAAGAATCAAACAATATGAAATTAATATGCTTAAAACATAGTTTGAAAAAGTTAAGAAAGAAAAAGATGGCAATGAATTTAAAATTGAGAAATTTGATAAGCCTCAAAAGACTATATATCCATTTGTTAAAAGTCAGCTAACTGACAAAATAAAAAAGGATTTGGATATACTGCAGTTTCCACCTACCTCATCCGTTAATTTATAAATAGACCTAGCACAATCAAGAATCTGTCTTAATTCTGGTCTGATGAATTCAAAGAGCCTGAAATTCAAAGGCTATGGCCAATAATAGTAAGAAGAGTCTAGATGTTGTTTAGTGAAAAGTACTCAGATAATTCTAAGAGAATTCTGATAAGTCTTTGTAAAAGAACAAGAATCACAGGTAAAGAATTAGCTTTAAATTGAAGGTGTCTGAGTCTAACACTATAGATGTTAGTGACGTAAAACCAAGAAAGTTAGGAGAATAATAATGCTCCAATAATTGAGGATTGGGGTATCGAGTGATATGAGGTAACATATTAATCTATGACTACGCCAGAAAAAGAAAACTGTTATTCCTACTGAGCTTAGCTAACAAATCTAAAAACCTAGTTAAAAAGCTCAGTTAATGTATGCAGAGATGTATAGATCAGACAAAAGGCCTCGAGTAATCATAAAATTAGAATGGTCAGAAGTCCAATCTACAATGTATGAATTTGTAATGTATAACAAGCTTGATTTGAATTATGTGACTTTAAACCATGTTGTAGAAAGAAATTGTACTTACCATAAAAAAATGGTAAGTGGGTGAACTAATTACACAGGTGATAAATTAACTATTAAGGCCAAGACCTCACACCATAGTTTGCACCTCAACAAAAAAGTAGACACCCAGAGCAGTTTTTGCTGAGAATTGGCCTAAAACCTCTTAGTATTGCTAAGTCAGTTTATACTGCTCACACCTCAAATCAACAGTGCAATGTGCAAGACCAAAAACCTCATTTTTTTTCAAATCAGGCACAATCAACAAGTCCAAAGGCCCTTATTATAAAGAATCACATTAACTAACAGGCATTTAAATCATACGGATAATACTGTTAGGCCTAGAATAGTTATACTTGCTTAGTCATACTCAGAACACCTGTTAAATACTATTAGCCAAAGTAATTAATACAGCTAGCAAAATAGTACATTATAGTTTAATGCTGTGCAATGGTGAAAAGGGTTCAATTGTTGTTAAGCCCTCAGCATGTTGGGTTGGAGACCACTTAAACCAATAGTGCATCAATCACTTTGAACAGATATAACTACATTGAACACGCGGCAGATCCAAGTCATAATGGCTTGGGTCCCAAAAGTGAATCTAATTTCCTTATTCTTTTGTGCAGGGCAAGCCACAACATGATGATGAAAGAATTAGTTGACCGGGATGCCCAAGGCACAAGAATGGTAACATTAGCTTATCTCTCTAATTTCAAGCATTTTAATGGAGGTTATTTTGATTTGGTAGAGTCATATGTGGTAAAAATTTATGTAAAGGTATATCAGAAAGAAAATGTTTTTTGGAATTGTAGTTTTGCTGTGAACTAACATGTGGTCCAGGTAAAGCATGTTGAATACAAGATGTTAGAAGCTGCACCTTTATTGAAGAAAGATAATGAGCCTTGGTTCACATATTTAACTTTTATTCGAATGGTTATGCATAAATATGGATCTCATGAATTCCCACATGTCTAACTAATTTTTTTCTAGTAACTTGTGATAGTAAGGCATGTTTGTTGCTTAAATATTGAAGATAGAATTAATGTTGTTCTACCTCGTTCATACTGCTAGGCAAAAAATTACTACTGTCCAGGCAATGTAATAGCCCTGTTACAGATGACATGAGGGCCAACCAAAGTTTGCAACTAGTATCAATCATATCACTTGAGGCATTGTTGAGGGTAGTTCCTTATTTCTATAACTACATGCATGGATAAAAGGATGTGTTATATCATAAGTATGTTCAAAAGGGTTTAAAACACATCTAGGCATATCATAAGAGGTCGAGACACCAAGATACCTAGTCTAGAGAGGTTTTTGTTTTTGTTCCCCCCCCGTTGGTTTCTTTTCCCCCCCCCCCTACCCCCCCCCCCCCCCACCCCCCCGTTTCCACCCCCTGACAAAGGTTGGGATGAGCTTGTTCAAAGGAAGATGGGTGTAGAATGGAAAAAGGGCTGCCACTACTGCTTCTAGTCTAGAAGCAGAGCAGGACATGGTAACATCACAAAGACCCAATCCCATGGCACACTTAAATGCAATCAATTCCTTAGACATAGATTCAGTAGTGGCCTCAGGTGCCAAGATACCATATTGGGGGATGTGAATGCTCAAACTAGGTTTAAGATTACATCTATACAGTCCATTGATCCACCTCTCTTAAGAGGTTACAACTTAGAAGTGGGGAGGACATATGAAACTACATTGAATTAGACGAATTTGGTACACAACTGGGCATAATAAATAAACACAAAAAGTAGTGTCTTTGGTAAGCCAAAAGTAATAGCGATTTTGTTGAGCTTAAAAATAGAATGAGAGATGTGTGCATAAAAACAGAAATGAGTGATTATGTGAGCAAAAAGAATTGAGAGATGTTGTGAGCATAAAAACAGAAAGAGAGTGTGTGTGAATCAAATTTGATGATGAAAGTTGCTTATTGGAATTAAAATTGAATGATTACTGGTGTATTCTTTTAATGCTGCTCATTTTCTACTTAATGCTGCTAAGCTTAAGTTAATGCTGTTAGGCTTAAATTAATACTGTCCGTATTAGTTTCTGCTGTGTGTTTAAATTAGTGCTGCTCGAAATTTGAGTATGGGAAGCTTTGCAGTAGGACCACTATTTGTAGATTCAAGCTCCATGTCTTCTAGATCAAAGTTTCTCAAAGCAAGGCTCTGATACCACTTGTTGATCCCAAACCTAGATCGATTCCTTACCTTGTAAAGAGTATGTTACCTTGGATAAATCCAAAATAACAATAGTAGAAACTTTGTGTGTATATCAAAGAGTATGCGGAATCTACTCTTTAATATCTAGAAGATATATCAATGGAACAGTGAATATGAATGAATGAACACACGATGTAACAAAACGCTTCAATATTATTAATGATAATAATACGAGTACTCTATCTTAGTACTAGGGTTACAACCTTGAAGCTTACAAGACTCTTAATCTCTGGATCTGTGTATGTGTGTTTGTGATGATAGATGTGATAGACGTGTTATTGAGATATCTCAACTAATGCCCTAGAGCCTCCTTTTATAGACTAAGGAGTCCTAGTCGGCTTACAATATATTCCTAAGATATCTTAATCTTTTCTAAACATAAACATAATCTTCTAAATAAATACATGTATATCTTGTACATAAATATCTCAACACTTATCTGCACACGTATTCGTGTTCTCCAAACAATCTTTATCTCTTTAACTCGTCTTTATCCTCTTGACAGTAGAAAGTCTTCAAACAGTCGTAATCTTTCCACCAGCAGCACTAATAAACATAAGCAGTAGTAATATTAGTATTGGCAGTACTAATAGACACTAACAATAGTAATCTGTACTAGCAGTCTTAACTTTTACTACTAACAGCACTAACTACTTAGCTTATATTTTAGTCTTCAACATTGAGCAGTCTTAACTTAACTAACAGCAGTAACTTTATGCTATCAGTACTAAATTATACTAACAGTAGTAACTAGCAGTGGTAACATTATACTACAAGTACTAACCACTTAGCATAATTTCCATTATGTACCTGAGCAGCAGTAACATCTAAGAATCCATGAAGTCTTTTAAGACCCAAAAATCCTCCCCTAAACTTGATGTTTATCTTCTGAATCTTTAAGTTTCTTCTTTAAGAGTCTTCATCACACTTCAGGAAGATGCATTCAAACCTTTCATTTTTCTTTTCGCTGTTTTACCATAAGCTTCAGTAGTTGATAACACATCTCATTTTGATGATCAGTTTGAAGTTTCTTGTTGAGCATATTGGATATGGTAATTGGTGTGAGGGGGTATCTCCTTTCAACCAACATAAAAATGTGAAGATTATCAAACCTTACAAAGTGAACTCCAGATGAATCAATCAATTTCCAAATAGTCACCCTGTATCCTTGCAACATCCTCCATATATCACTTTTTATGTCTGGTTCAAACATAACTTTCAAATCTCCATACAACACTCTTTCAAATTCATTTTCAGGCCTTGTATCACCATGCTTTGCCTTCACTATCCTCCAAAGAGCTTCCAAGTCTTCTCTATCTATTCCTTGTAGCATCCTTATCATTGAAGAGTATCTCTTGGAACTTCCATCTGCTCTTATCAACTCATAATGTACTAACAACCCCTCTTTATGAAGCTTATAATCAATAATCACTGGTAATTTTGTAGCAAGTGGTATAGCATCAATTGCTATATCTTCATCCTTTTTAATCACCAAAAGCTTCTTTAGCTCAACTTCATCATCTTCTTCAACTTCCTCTGACTCTTTTTCTTCCTCTACTTTTTGTTTCTTTAAGGATTCTTTCTGCTGTTCTTTCCCTGCTCTTTTTCTTCCAAGCATCTTCTTTCTGCTACCTTTAGCTGTTTCCTCTCTACCTTCTTCCTTCTTTTCTTTGCTTTCCTGTACCTCAGAACCCATAGCTACAAAGGTATTTACTCTCTTCATTTCCTTATCAAACAACTTTTGAATTTCATCAAAACTCTTTCCTTTTAGTTGTTTGTATGTATATCCACCCATGTGCTTAAGATAAGTAGACATTTGAGTTCTCTTTTGTGCCTTGGTAGGAGGTCTGTTTCTCTTTTCTTGTGCTCTAAGTGCAGCAAAATGCTTTCTTCTTTTCTCCATCAGTTCCATAAACAGTTTTGCTTTTTCCTCATCTGTCAATTCCTCTCTTTCCTTTGATTGGAGTCTCTCAGCCAGCAATCTATCAGCCTCCATCATAGCTTGTGTATTTTCCCATGACTCAATCAATGCTATGTTGGCTTCTTCTTCTTGTTTCCTTGCTAGCTTTTGCTCTTCTAATAATTCAGCATCCAACTTAGCTTGAATATCTCTTGCAATTTGTTCATCAAGAGCAATTTGATCTTTTCTCTTCAAAGGAACTTCAGGCTCAATCATAATACCTTTTCCTTTATCTTTAGAACTTGAAGGTTTTATCTCTTGTGGAACTCTGAACTCACTTGGCTCCTGAACAACCACCCCTTTATCCTTGGGTCTTGTAGTTGTTGTTGTTGTAGCAGCAGTAGTAACAACTTTAGGCTTAGCTGCTTTAATCTGTATAAGTGTCTGAGCCAAAGTGATTTCCTCATTTGTTGTAGGAACATCACTATCATCACCAGCAGTAGTAACTGCTTCACCAGCAGTACTATCATCAAGCTTCTTAGTACTCTGTTCATCTTTCCCATCAACCTTAGCTTCCACAGGTCTTCTCACTAGAAGCAACATCCACAAACACTTCATCATCATCCAATACTCCAGTATCAAACATTAGATCTTCATTCTGCTATTCATTCACTAGAGTGACCTCAGCATCTGCATCAATATCCTTAATACTCCTCCCCTGTTTGGATGCATCTTCAGGAACACCCAAACTCTCATGTTCTTCAAAGGACTCAACTCTCATAGACATACCAACTTTTCTGAGTCTTTTCAAACTTGTAGGTCTTGACATTTTCCTCCTTTCTAGCTTTTGGATCCTCTTCTTTAAAGTAGCAATTTCCTTAGCTTGAGCATCCTTTACTTTTTGTAAATCAAGAACCTGTGTTTGCAATTTGGTACATAAAACCATCAAATCAGTTAGTTGCATGCTATCCTCACCACTAGGTTGTGGA
Source organism: Tanacetum coccineum (assembly GCA_026074375.1). NCBI lineage: Eukaryota > Viridiplantae > Streptophyta > Magnoliopsida > Asterales > Asteraceae > Tanacetum > Tanacetum coccineum. The sequence continues at coordinate 9,096 of BQNB010101464.1, read as the reverse complement.
TCATTGGAAGGTGTTGGCACACTCTCCTCATGCTCTGCCTCATCTTAGGGAACCTCTGCCTCCTATCTTTGAACCTTCTTAGATGGTTGTTTCTTCTTAGGTTGGGAAGATGAAGTTGGTTGATCAATAATGGGTATTGGAGTGGAATTAGTTGAATGATCTGAATCCTCACCCATTTCTTCAATAGGTTGAACCATCATGGTATCAAATAAAGGTGTTATTCTCCCAAAGAAATCCTTTCCAGCTCTCTTCATATTGGCAAAAACCTTCTTTGTGTGAAAGGGATTAATAAAAATCTTCTTATGAGATGACATATTACCCAGTTGTTGATTAATGAAAACTTGAAGAAAATATGGATACAGCAAGAATTTGACTCCTCCGTCTAAGTGTTTTACCATTGCATCAAAGATATACTTAGACAGATTAAACTTCTGATTAGTTGCCAAGCATATGATCAAAGAAGCCATAGAACTACTGAACTCATTCCATGCAGTGGATTTAGCACTTAAGCATTTAGTAATAGTATGAATGAAATACTTCCACTGTGGAGAGAAGAAGGCTTTATAAAAAGTAAGCTTTTGAGAAGGCTTTTCATACCCCATACGTACCAATCCTTTAAAGATAGTAGTAGTTGGAAGACAATTAGTACCTTCTCCATCATTTAAGTGAAGATCTCTCCTAATGCTTGACTCTGTAACAATAACCCTCTTCTTATCAACTAAGGCTTGTAATTGTCGCACTCCATTAACTGTCTGTACCTTGGCAGTTGCCTAAAATTGTTCAATGCAAGATGTGTAGATTACTGGATTGATTGTTAAAGCATATGAAACAGGACTTGCTTTTAGGAAATCAATTATCTATGCAAACCCATCACTTTCTTTGGGTTTTTCCAAGAACGCGACCACATTGTGTGTTTTAGCAAACTTAGGGCTTGACATAATGATGAATGTGACGATCAAAGATGAAAATTGAATTAGGGTTTATGGTTAGATAGTGTTTGAATAAGTGAAATCGAATAAAGAAGTAAATGAAACCCTTAATCTAAGTATTTATAGAATCACCCTCAACAACAGAAACTTAAACTAGCAGCATTAACATATGCTTAACAGCAGAAACAAATACGGGCAGTACTAATTTAAGCCTAACAGCATTAACTTAAGCTTAGCAGCATTAAGTTAAAACTGAGCAGCATTAAGAAGAATACACCAGTAATCATTTAATTTTCATTCCAAAAAGTAACTTTCATCATCAAATTTGATTAACACACACTCTCTTTCTGTTTTTATGCTCACAACATCTCTCAATTCTTTTTGCTCACTGATTGCAAATTTTACACACACGTAAAATATATATAAAATATAATACTTTAAAAGAGAAATTAAGAAAATTACCAAGTTACCCTTGATAAAATTCACTCTCAAAAATATATATAATATAATTTATAATACGTATATTAAACCGGGTAAGTATGATCACCCGGGTCTGCATAAAAACAGAAATGAGTGATTATGTGAGCAAAAAGAATTAAGAGATGTGTTGAGAATTAAAAACTGAAGAGAGTCTGCTGTCTTTTGTCTCATGTTGATGAATCAAATTTGATGATGAAAGTTGCTTATTGGAATGAACATTGAATGATTGCTGGTGTATTCTTTTAATGCGGCTCAGTTTCAACTTTAATGCTGCTAAGCTTAAGTTATTGTTGTTAGGCTTAAATTAGTATTGTCCGTATTGGTTTCTGCTGTTAAGCGTATGTTAATGCTGCCAGTTCAAGTTTCTGTTGTTGAGGGTGATTCTATAAAAATTTTTAACTTTGATTAAGGGTTTCACTTTATTCTTTATTGATTTTAACTTTTCAATACCCACCCCACTTTCAACCATAAACCCTAATTCAATTTTCATCTTTGATCATCAAATTCATCATTATGTCAAGCCCTAAGTTGCTGAAAATGCACAATGTGGTCGCATTCTTGGAAAAACCCAAAGAAAGTGATGGGTTTGCAGAGATAATTGATTTCTTGAAAGCAAGTTCTGTTTCATATGCTTTAACAGTTAATCCGGTTTTTACATGGGGGTTTGGTTATTGTTGTTGGGTTTTTTTTTCGTGTGTTTCGTTTGTGTTCTGTTTTTTTTTTGGTTGTTTTTGTTTTGTTTATTCCAATTGTTTTTGTTATTGTCTTTTTTTGTGTTTTCTCGTTCGTTGGTTTCTGTGTTTTGTTGGTCTTTTTGTTTCTTTTTCTGGGTATTTTGGTTGTGTTTTATTTGTTTTTCTTTTTGATGTCTTATTTTTCTAGTTTGTTGTTATTGGTTAGTTTACGGGGTGTTATTTTCTTTGTTTTTTGTTAGGAGTTTTTATGATCTACACATCCTGCATTGAACAATTTTAGGCAACTACCAAGGTACAGACAGTTAATGGAGTGCGACAGTTACAAGCCCTAGTTGATAAGAAGAGGGTATTGTTACGGAATCAAGCATAAGGAGAGATCTTCACTTGGATGATGCAGGACAGGTACTGATTGTCTTCAACTGCTACTATCTTTGAAGAATGTTGGCGCGTTGGGGTGATGAAAGCCTGTTAAAGCTTACTTTTTTATAAAGCCTTTTTCTCTCCTCAGTGGAAGTATTATATTCATAGTATTACTCAATGCTTAGTGCTAAATCCATGTCTTATCAACTCAAATATAATTCCCAACAATCTTTTCCTAGTTGATAATGACAAAACCAAATAAGCACGAACTTCCCTTGAAGTTAATATACGAATGAAACACTTAGATGGAGGAGTCAAATTCTTGCTGTATCTACGTTTTCTCCAAGTTTTCATTAATCAACAACTGGGTAATATGTCAACTCACAAGAAAATTTTTGTTAATCCCTTTCACACAAAGAAAGTTTTTGCCAATATGAAGAGAGTTAGAAAGGATTTCTCTGGGAGAATAATACCTTTATTTGATACCATGACCTGTTGAAGAAATGGGTGAGGATTCAGATCATTCAACTGATTCCACTCCAATACACATTATTGATCAACCATCTTCATCTTCCCAACCCAAGAAGGATAAACCATCTAAGATGGCTCAGAGACAGGAGGCAGAGGTTCCTCAAGATGAGGCAGAGGTTCCTCAAGATGAGGCAGAGCATGAGGAAAGTGTACCAACACCTTCCAATGATCCACAACCTAGTGGTAAGGATAGCATGCAACTAACTGATTTGATGATTTTATGTACCAAATTGCAAACACAGGTTCTTGATTTACAAAAAGCAAAGGATGCTCAAGCTAAGGAGATTGCTGCTTTGCAGAAGAGGATCCAGAGGTTAGAAAGGAGGAAAATGTCAAGACCTATAGGTTTGAAAAGACTCAGGAAAGTTGGTATGTCTAGGAGAGTTGAGTCCTCTGAAGACCAGGAGAGTTTGGGTGCTCCTGAAGATGCATCCAAACAGGGGAGGAGTATTGAAGATATTGATGCTGATGTTGATGTTTCTTTGGTTGATGAAACTCAAGAGAGACAGGATGATGATTTAATGTTTGATACTAGAGTTTTGGAGGATGATGAGATGCATGTGGAAGCTAAAGTTGATGGGAAAGATGAACAGAGTAAGAAGCCTGATGATAGTACTGCCGGTGAAGCAGTTACTACTGCTAGTATTGATGATAGTGCTGTTCCTACAACTAGTGAGGAAATCACTTTGGCTCAGACACTTATACAGATTAAAGCAACTAAGCCTAAAGTTGTTACTACTGCTGCTACAACAACAACAACTACAAGACCCAAGGATAGAGGAGTGGTTGTACAGGAGCCAAGTGAGTTCAGAGTTCCACAAGAGACACAACCTTCAAGTTCTAAAGATAAAGGAAAAGGTATTATGATTGAGCCTGAAGTTCCTTTGAAGAGAAAAGATCAAATTGCTCTTGATGAACAAATTGCAAGAGATATTCAAGCTAAGTTAGATGCTGAATTATTAGAAGAGCAAAAGCTAGCAAGGAAATAAGAAGAAGAAGCCAACATAGCATTGATTGAGTTATGAGAAAATACGCAAGCTATGATGGAGGCTGATAGATTGCTGGCTGAGAGACTCCAATCAAAGGAAAGAGAGGAATTGACAAATGAGGAAAAAGCAAAACTGTTTATGGAACTGATGGAGAAACAAAGAAAGCATTTTGCTGCTCTCAGAGCACAAGAAAAGAGAAATAGACCTCCTACCAAGGCATAAAAGAGAACTCAAATGTTTACTTATCTTAAGCACATGGGTGGATATACATACAAACAACTAAAAGGAAAGAGTTTTGATGAAATTCAAAAGTTGTTTGATAAGGAAATGAAGAGAGTAAATACCTTTGTAGCTATGGGTTCTGAGGTACATGAAAGTAAAGAAAAGAAGGAAAAAGGTAGAGAGGAAACAACTAAAGGTAGCAGAAAGAAGATGCTTGGAAGGAAAAGAGCAGGGAAAGAACACCAGAAAGAATCCTCAAAGAAACAAAAAGTAGAGGAAGAAAAAGAGTCAGAGGAAGTTGAGCTAAAGAAGCTTTTAGTAATTAAAAAGGATGAAGATATAGCAATTGATGCTATACCACTTGCTACCAAATTATCAGTGATTGTTGATTATAAGCTTCATAAAGAGGGGATGTTAGTACATTATCAATTGATAAGAGCAGATGGAAGCTCCAAGAGATACTCTTCAATGATAAGGATGCTGCAAGGAATAGATAGAGAAGACTTGGAAGCTCTTTGGAGGATAGTAAAGGCAAAGTATGGTGATACAAGGCCTAAAATGAATTTGAAAGAGTGTTGTATGGAGATTTGAAAGTTATGTTTTAACTGACATAAAAAGTGATGTATGGAGAATGTTGCAAGGATACAGGGTGACTATTTGGAAGTTGATTGATTCATCTGGAGTTCACTTTGTAAGGTTTGATAATCTTCACATTTTTATGTTGGTTAAAAGGAGAGCTTGGAACCGTGACCCCAAAGAAAATCTAGCAATATCAAAGCAATAAACCCGTAGGGGAACTTGCTTCTTGCTGCTTCTTCCTGCAGTTCAATTAGCTACATATCACGCTACTCCCCGAGCAGCGCTCTTCCAGCGGCCCGACTTGGTTTATAAATCGCTAGGGGCTTTTCGCCTTCGCCCCCCCAAACCCCCCAGCGGGGGGCTTCCCTCTTTGATTTAATCGTAGGCGGGTCCCTTCCCTGCTTAGCTAAACCAACACACTATCGTGTTCCTTACCCAGACCCCCTGGAGGGGGAACCCTTAAGCCTCCTGTTGCCACGGAAGCACCCTTCCTGCCATAGCCGTACAGGCGCTACTCCCCGAGCAGCGCTCTTCCTTTTATGTTCTTTTTGGCGCTCCCCCTCCCTTAATAGGGGGAGCAAAAGACCACGCTTTCTCTGATTACTTAAATAGTAGCTATAAAATATAAATTCCCCTTTTCTTAAAGAAAGTTACTCATTATGATCTTCATAATACCAACTGTAGAATGCCATATGTGATCAATGAAACTATCTACTAGGTTGCTATCCCAAGACGCCATTCGGCATCTTCTTAGCAGCAAGTCAAGATAGACAAGACGGCATTGATTGGACAAGGCATCATGAGTCCCATCGGGGCGGGGGAGCTGGCAGCTCCCTGGTGCACTACTTGTCCGCTTCCCCGGGAGTAGTGACCCCGGTGAAGCTTCTCGGCTGGTAAATACCGGCCCACGCCGTAGCTTTTTCTATTTTTTTATTTTTATTTTTGTCTTTTTATGTTGTATTTGTGTTTTAGTGGGCTATGTGTATACCATGACACTACATTTTGTGGTGCCAACGAGGGAGTCACATAATGTGGTGCCATAGCATTTTTGCTGATGTGGCGACACTTTTTAACTCATAGCCCACTATACCCGATGCTCTTAAAGATATATAAAAATAGAGATATGTATAAAAATAGAGATAGTCATCAACGTCAAAGACTTTTTTTGTGGGAAAAAATGATGCCGTTGCTTTCCAAATTACGTATAAAATTGGAGTTAAAAAATTTCAACTTTGATGTTTGAAACCATTCCTTTATATTTTTTCTCGTTTCAACTATAACTTGTCACAAACTTGTTATCATTTTGATTGCAATGTTAGAAAAAATGGCTACGTTAGTTCGATGCAGATTATGCTCATGGTGTATTTATCTCTCACTGTTTCATTTTCATTAGGAGCTGACTCCGTATATGCAAACAACTCGCTTTCAGGGGACGAAACAATAGTATCCAAAGGTGAAAACTTTGAGTTGGGATTTTTTAAACCAGGTAACTCTCTCAACTATTATATAGGCATATGGTATAAAAAGTTACTATTTTCAAGTCCTCCTACCGTAGTGTGGGTAGCAAACCGAGAAGCACCCATATCTGATATATTCAAATCTGAGTTAAAAGCTGTAGACGGTAACTTAGTGCTCTTTAATGAGTCCAAGTTACCAATTTGGTCTACAAACGTCACTTCCACAACAGGTTTGAATTCTACAATTGCTGTTATTCTTGATGACGGTAACTTGGTTTTGAGAGATGGGTTAAATTCAGTTGTTTGGCAAAGTTTTGACCACCCTGTTAATACTTGGTTGCCTGGTGCGAAACTTGTTTACGATAAGAGAGCAAACAAAAGCTTGCCTCTTACTTCATGGAAAAGCACATCTGATCCCGCGTTAGGACTCTTTTCTATGGAGCTTCATCCGGTTCGCACGATGATTATGCTTAAGTGGAATGAATCCTTGCAGTATTGGGATACTGGATCCTGGAATCCATTGATGGCCAATCCTTTTTATAAGTACGACTATCAAACGAATGAGAATGAAAGTTTCTTTACTTATTCTTCGTATAATCCTTCCACTATATCTAGATTTATAATGGATGCTGCTGGACAACTTCAGCTAAAAACATGGTCTGAATCTACTAAAGAGTGGAATATCATCTGGGCTCAACCTGAAACACAATGCCAGGTCTATGCTTTATGTGGGGATTTTGGGACTTGCAAGCGGACTGGATTGTCGCTTTGTAATTGCTTGACTGGTTTTAAACCAAGATCACAGAGTGATTGGAACATAAGTGATTTCTCTGGCGGTTGTGTGAGAACAACCGAATTGGTTTGTGGGAGAAATGAGGAAAATCCCGGTTTTCTCAAGATTAAAGTCACGAATTTGCCTCCAAATAATTATGTGGCAGTTGGGAGTGCTAAAGAATGCCGTACCACATGTTTGAATAAGTGCTCGTGTAATGCTTACTCTTTTGTCAATAACGATTGTACAGTTTGGGATGGAGATCTCTTGAATCTTTCAGAAGATAATAGTAATGGGAAAGCAATCTATGTCAAGGTTGCTTCAAAAGATCTACCACGTAGTAATAAGAATAAGAGGGTCACTGTGACTACTGTAATAGGGTATGTTGCAGGCGGGGTTTTTGTCTTAGGATTGGTTGTCCTTATAATCTACAGAAAAAAGCGGATGTTCGCTGAGAAAACAACAATGGAGGGGACGTTGATAGCGTTTGTCTACAGAGATTTGCAAATAGCCACTAAAAACTTTTCGGAGAAACTGGGAGGAGGTGGTTTTGGATCCGTTTTTAAGGGGGTACTTAGTGACTCGACCATTGTGGCAGTGAAAAAGCTCGAAAGTGTCAGCCAAGGAGAGAAACAGTTCAGAAGCGAAGTCAGCACAATTGGGAACATCCAACATGTTAATCTTGTACGCTAAGTTGCACGGGGACGGAAACGGGGACGGGGATGGGAACAAGGACGGGTACGGGTACCGGGAAACGGCAACATCCTAAAATTCAAGAAACGGGTACGGCAGGGAAACGTCTATGTGTTTTATAATATTTTAATATATGGCAAATTGTCCTCCAAAAAATATTACACAACATTCAAAAATCCAAAGAAATATTACTAAAAACTTGATAATAGTATAATACAAACAATTATATATTGCATGTCTAAAAACTTGATAATAGGAAATGAACTTAGCAAAAAGAAAAATAAATTGAAAAGAGCCACGATTTTATTAGCCATAAAAATATAATGTTTCAAAAGCTCAAAGGATAACATATCTGTAAGTACATGTTACTCTGCAACCCACGTGCCTTTCAAATACGTAAAGAAATAATAAAATATAAAATTACTTTGTCATCATTCCCTAAAAATACTACTACACCCACGTCTCTTTCATCTTCATTACCAGTCGTCCTTTTCCTCCATAGATCTTAAAAAATACCCTTCAAACACAGATCTTCAAGAACTTGATTTTTCATTTTCCATAGATTCAAGTCGGAACACGCCATAGGAAACGTGACTTTTTGGGCGAGAAACGTTTCCCCAAACGTTTCTTAAATAAGGACGGCGTACCCCAATTGAAGAAACGTTTCCACTTTTCCCGGGGACGTTTCCCGACGTTTCCCGGCGTTTCCCGTTTCCGGGACGTTTCGGGTACGTGATACGGCATCCCGCCGGTGTTTCCGTGCATCCTAGGTTTCTATCTCACATCATATACAATATTTAAGTTTTCAAAAGAGAAAAGTAACAAATTTCATTGGAAAATAAATGTGAATGTGTCGTGATCTGTTTTCCTATTTTCTACTAACTGATATGGGTTGGATTGATAAGCTCGGTATGAGACACGAATAAAAAAATTGGTGGCATGCTGTAGAGATTAACATTAGAATTAATCTTTGACTTGCATTAGTCTTTAGAGTATTTCTCAAAAAAGTCAAACCTGTCAAGGGTTACAATAAACACACACGATAAAACTAGAAATTAAGGCTCAAAATCTCATCATAATAAGTGTTCCAGATCCAGTCACATGGCTCAAGTTTGCATTGCAAATTATATTTTAATAGAAGATAGTTTGTTCTTATTAAGAACTTATACCTATTCTATGAAATTTAGCATTCTTCAAGCGCCTATAAATCAACATTGTGATGTTCTAATAGTTGGTTGGTTATTAATGCAGTTAATCTACTATTTCTTCATCTTAGTTTTCACTTGAGCAATTACGCGACATCCTATTACACATCATCCAACATCCTTAACACGAAGGTGGCAGATTAGACTGGTCCTCTTCAACTACAAACAATGTAAATAGAAATTC
>BQNB010101463.1:11524-24464 GCA_026074375.1 Tanacetum coccineum | reverse complement strand
GTGCAATTTTTTTAATTTATATACATATATTATGTGTGGAATAAAACTATGTCGTTTTGACATAGTTTGCTACAGTGGTGCTACAGTAACCGGCCCATTGGGTTTCTACTTTGGGCCGGCCCATTTGACACTATTTTTTCTTTCTTTAACTAGGCAACTTTTAAAAAAAAATTGCTCGCCACAAAATAGGAAGCAAAATTACAAAAGTACTTATTTATTCAGATTAAAAAATATCCGCGACATGAGACCAAACACATAAGCCCATATAAAAAAAAAATTTGCTCGGCACAAAATAAGAAAAAAAATTACAAAAGTATTGACTTATTCAGATAAAAAAATACCCACGACATGACGCCCAACACATAAACCCATATAAAAAAATAATATTAAACATGAGACCGGAAAAATAAAGCCGCACAAAATACAAAAAAATAAAATTAAAAATTTAACGGCCCGCATCAACGCGCGGGCAATCATGGTTAACACATATTTACTCAAATCTTATAAAATTATATTTAAAAAAACCAAAATACCCAAAAAACAACCTTTAACCACATAATTTTTAAAAAATTAGCACACGCAAACCACACTTATAAAACTTTGAAATCTTATCATACAAATTTAAAAAAAACACTCACATCTGTAATAAAAAAAACACCGTCTCGCAGCAACGCGCGGGCAACTATGCTTGTTTAAATCTATAGTTAACACTTCGAAATTTAGAAAGTGGTGATACTTATACAAAGTTTTCTCACTTTGAAATTTCCAAATTTAAGTTTCTATTCATAAAGTTAAAATTCAAGCAAACATTATGATCATATGCCATCTTGTGTAAATTGTTGGTTGTATTGGTTATTCTTAGTTGTATTGGTTTTCTGTCTTAGGAAGAGTGGTGAAACGTAAAGTGTGTTTGTGAGAATATTTTACAGATAGTTGTAAAGTTAAGACGGCATAATTTTAAGAAGAATCTAGACAAAAAATACCTGGAAAAACTTAAAAAGAGAAGAAGAAATTTATGATTACTATGCATCAATAATAGCCTTCCCTGAGGCTAGATGGAACAATTGGGATACCATTCACAACCAAGCCACTCGTCAAAAGGGGATATATTTTTGCGCACTTCAAAAGTGATTGAGACATTTAAAATGGTGTATTGTCTTGACTTTTTATACTCCTACATCATTTAGTGAGTTTGTAAATATTAAGGGTATAAAGTCATGACACACACATTTGGAGTGTGATCAATCATTTTTTAGAGTTGCAAATCCCTCTCAAAACCTTATGCCGGTCAAGGCAACTCACGCGTGACTTGGGTGGATGGTGGTGAGTGGCTCACCCTCAGTGAGTTACTCACCCTCAGTGAGTTACTCACAAGTGGGTTATCATGTTTTTTATTTAATTGATTTTATTTGGTTTGTCAGTGTGTGTGGGTATTTAGTGGGTATATTTTATATAAAATTGATATTTTAATGAAAGGTGAGTTTAGTTGAAAGGTGAGTGGTAAAGTTAAAGAGAGAAAACTGACTTGCGCTGAAATGTAAGATGAGTTTGGTCTAGTTACTCCATCCAGCCTAACTGTAACCACATTGCTTCTTCATGGGTTTTCCATTATATATTTAAGTGCACGCAAGGCAAAGACCTTAGTATCGATAAAAGAAACACAAAAGCGAAAGCTACTTTTGTGTATGAAATGGTACATTGTTCAAGGACTGAAAGTAATAAGAAAAAAGACAAAGGGTTGTAAAGTTAAAAAAACAAGAAGAGTGTGTAATGTGACGGAACAAAAACAATCACTGCTCACACATCTTTTACTTCTGAAATACGTCTACTAAAGAATATAGGCCTCTTTCATATGGGCGATGTAATTAGTTCATACAATATATTTTTATTTTGTAAACGCACAAGTAAAACAAAACTAGAGAATGTTTGAATTTGTAGTTTGTAAAAGTTAGTTGCTGTTTATTTATTAAGAAGCTTTGAATTTGAATCTGATTCGCATATCTGAATCTGATTTGATGCGCAATTGTCTGAATCTGAATTGTAACACCCCCAAAATCATGTAGCAGCGGAATGGTAACAATGGGGTGCTACGTCAAAGTACAACAATCAAGATATAGGAAACGACCATAAATGGACGTTTAAGACAAGATTTCATTCGATGCTATAGCAAAATATCAGAGTTTATACATTAGGTCCCATAAGTTTTAAAAGTCATAAACATTCTTAATTAAACAAAAGCTTCATAATACCAAAAGATGACTTAAGTTTTTAAAGATAATAAAAGTTGCATTGAATATAGATAAACACAGAATCCATCTTCATTGATATCCGTCACGGCTCCCGTCCAATCTTCATACCCTAGGACCTGAAATTACATGCTAAAAGTCAACACAAAGGTTGAGTGAAATCATAGGTTTATCGGTAAAAAGGGTGGACCACAAGATCGAAGTAATAGTAGACTCTGAAACACATTCAGTAGTCCAAAACGTTTATTATTGCACTAAGCTCATGACCCCGAAGCCTTAACTAGATTTGTGCCCCAATCAGAATATAGGATGCTTGCCAACAACCTAACACCTCTCAATGTTAAATGCACCTTGATCAAACTAGTGACCCAAGGAAAGGTGGGGATTGTCAGTCCCGATAGATCTATCCACAACACTCGCGCTTACTACAATAGCAATTAACGGTTCATGATAAATAGGGACTTCACGGCAATAAGGTAACTTAGCAATAATATTCAGGCAGTAATCTGGATAGCATACACTTTGTAAACACTTTGAAAACACTTAGAAAAACACTTGTGTCCAATAGTAAAACAAGCAATGTAATTCACCCCGTAGATTTTGTAAAACAATCACGTAGTAAAAAGGGGGCTATGAACTCACCTCGAGTGAATGGTAATCAACAAGTATTCACAATAGAAAAATGCGTCACGAAGGAATCCGAAGGCAACCTAATCCAATATAGGTCGTATAAGTACTAAACACTTTGATTATTTATAGGTCGTATAGCTCATCATACTATCGTTCGGGCTATCATAATTAAGAGGTCATGTAGTGACGTATGAGGAGCTAGGACACTTTAAATCGTAAATCCAACAACTCGTCGATACGCCACCCCGAAGAGGCCTCATTATGAAACTCCCTAGTAATATAGTACTTTGATTAACTAATACCACATATAATTCTATATAGCTACATCACCATCTAATCGTTTTAGTGAAATCATATTTATAAAGTAAAAACGTTTATAAGTATACTTTAGTAAAACTGGCGTAACTTTCTCGTTTTTAGTCCGTTTCTTTCGTTTCTTACGTCCACGCCTTCGTATTAAGACGAGTTATCAAAATATAACATTTTCAAAATTTGAGTTTTTCTGATGAATAGTGATTTTACTATTCATAACAGTTATATATTTATTTTTATAGATTAAGTTCTTGTAAATGTCGTAACTTATTCGTTTTAACTCCGTTTTTAGCGATTCTTTCGAGTGCGTCTTCATATTTAAAAGTTCTATTTATTTATGATGTTTTTCCAAAAATAAAGTCCCTGATGAACAGTAACTTTTTATAAAATTATTTTTATAAAAGTATTAATTATCGTAAACTTGTAATCGTCGTATCTTTTTCGTTATAAATCGGTTTTTCGAGTTTCTTATCATTTTGGAATCGTCATGAGACGTAGTATTTTATAATAATGAAAACCCTACTGTTTGGATTTCGAATCCAAACAACCCCTTTTGTATCTTTTATATAATTAATTATATACTTGTTATATATATACTTTTCAACAATTTAAAATACCACAATTCCTTTATAACTCTTAATATACTTATGTCATATATATTATATAGTCCAAGATCCATAATTTTTCCATTAGTCCAAGATCACAAGTTCATAACTTCACATAAAATCATAACTTTCCTTAATTAACTTTTAATCACTAGTTTATACTTAAACATTTTCCACTTAAACCAACATGTTAACATACTTATAATCTCATTATTCCATGATATTACCAATCACATATCATATGAAAAAGTGTACAAAATCATAATCACAAGTAAGTTATCCATTTAACATGTTTAAAACCCTAAATGGTGATTTAGTTATATAGAACATGTAAACACATAAAAATGATAAAAGTAAAGACATAAAGGTTTATAGATAACCTTATAGTGATGTATGATGATGAGAAATATGATCTAAACCCTTGTTTAGATTTTTAACCCAAGCTTGCAAGATTTGAAACTCTAATCCAACTAGAAACCCTAATCTTGAAATTACTTGATTAAATCTTGCAAATGCTTAGCCAACCCTTCAAAACACCTTAGGTTATCATAGGAAGGATGTGTGTATGCTTGTATGGTCTAAGAAAATCAAGCTATGGTTTATATAAATGGGGTGTTTGTAGCTGTGGCCTAAAGGGAGGGAGGAAGAGAGGTTTTTGTGAAATTTTAGCTAAGGAAAGTGTATGTGTGAATTACTTACACTAGTGTATGTATTATATACATAAGGACTAGTCAAGGAAACATTTTGAGGGTTTCATGGAGTCTTGGTCAAGACACTAGTGAAGTTAGTAAGAAAAATATCTATATGTTCCTAAAAGATGAGAACATCTCATGAAATTAAGGAAATGTGTTTTCAAACTTGATATTTCTTTGTTCTTCTAGCTCCATATCCGGCCATGTACGCCTATATGTGATGATATTTAGTAAATTTTAGGTATTGAGTATAAAAATAGGTATTTGTTGAAGCGTAGAAAAGTTTTGGTGCTTCCGGGTATGCCTAAATGTATTTAATTGCGAAACGTAAACGTTTTACGCAACCAATAAAAATAAAATATAAAAAGTTGATTATTACTTTCGTAAAAATAATATATTGCTTGTTTGATGAAAATTTTAATTCGTTTGGTGTCCGTTTACGCTAATTGTTGATTTTTAGTTTATGCGATTTAACTATATATAATAAGAATTAAAAGTAAACGCGTACTAAAAAAATAATTAGTAAAAATAGATGACGTCTTAAATGACCTGAAAATACAGAATGTTACACTTATAACTCAAAATTCTAGAAGATTCATGATACTTTGTGCCCAAGACTTATGCTTGGTGGCCAAGGTTGATTTCTACTATAAATAAAGGCCTCAAGACTCACTTTTCATATAGAAAAACCACCCTCTACCCTCAATGACGAATTTCACCATCATTATCTAACCCATAAGACTTCTAAACCTCTGCCAAATCCAGAAGGAGTGCTCAAGAACATCAAATAAGGTGTTGGGTATAATTTTTTGGGTTGGTACGAAGCGTATAGTCGATTGGAGGCTTAAGGGTTGCTCTAAATCCTTCCACCACCAATTGTGATTGCTATTGTGGTATTATTTAATTACTTTCCAGAATGTTTAAGATTGCTATGATTGTTGATACTTTGGTTTTTGTTGAAATAATCATGGAGTAGTTCTTATTACACTTGTTTGGATGATGTTTATCATATGAGGATTGTTTATGTTTGATTATGGTTTTGATCAATTTCCTGTTATGTTTGAGATCCATTTGTGCTTGAGTTTCATAACCATTGCTTATCATGCTTGATTAGTTGTTGGTGATTTCATAGGTCAAAAGGGTTTTCATCAATCAACTAGTTATAATCATTTTGTCTATGGATGATTATCTATTGTATTGACCATTTCTTTAGTGGCTTGATTATGCAAAGAGACTTGAGTGTGATTGTTAACATGTTTATGAAACGAACCGCGAATCAAACTTGTTAAATAAACGTAATCATGAATTGATTGATTTGGAATTTGTCACCATCATATTCTTAACTTGTAATTAATTTGGCAAAACCATCTTCATATGAACAATCCAAGTATTATGAACTAATCCAAACAAGTGTTGTCTTTTACTTATTGAATTTGCTTGATCATTATTTCCGTGTTATTAATTGCTTGTATGATATTTAGGCTTGTGACATCCTCTTTACCGTTTCATATAGCTTATTGATACTTAGATTCTTCACAACCGAAAACACCCAAATCCTAGTGAACAACCTCGGCTTACCATAAAAAGCTAGCTACAAATGAAAGGGTCATATTTGCCCGTGTGTTCTTAGCTTATTTGGTAATTCGTGTTATAAATTTAAAACTAGTATTGTGTTTTCTTGTTTAGAATCTTTTTATTTTGTTTTATATCATTTGTGCTTGTTTTTTGCTTACGGAAAAATCACCCAAAACCACTCAGAAGTGCTCTGCCGCCCCGGCGCACCTTTCTGCCGCCCGACTTTCCCCTCGTCGACCACTCTGTCGCCCGACAGGACTGCTCTGCCACCCGGCAGGACTGCTCTGTCGCCCGACAGAGAGAGTTCTGATAAAAAAAGAATAAAAATGAAAGAAAAAAAAATTGTTAGTTAGTTAGTCAATTTATATATAAAAAATATACAAAAAGATTTTAGTTCTTATTTAGTTTATCTTTTATTCTTATACATCGTTAGTCATTTGGTAAATCGGCTCACCCATTGTAACAAACTATAAGAGAGGTATAAGGCGGGTCGCTTTGCTTCCCTAAAGAAGTCGGGTTTTTAATATGCTTCGCGCTGACCCACTTCTCTGCTTCTTTGTGCGTTCAATGGAGCTACCGAAAACCTTTGATAGGATGATGTCAAGATTATCTAATAGTTGTTAAGTTATTTTTCTTTTTTACATCATATCATTAAAAAAATACAAAAAAGA
Source organism: Tanacetum coccineum (assembly GCA_026074375.1). Lineage (NCBI taxonomy): Eukaryota > Viridiplantae > Streptophyta > Magnoliopsida > Asterales > Asteraceae > Tanacetum > Tanacetum coccineum. The sequence goes on along the minus strand of BQNB010101463.1, from coordinate 17,733 downwards.
TTTTAACTTTCATTTAGTTTTTATTTTTATTTCCTATGACTTTTTGCAAATCGCTCTGGGTTTGTATAAACCCGCGTTCTTGGAGTAAACATCTCACTAGTCCATTCCGCGAACTTAAACATAAAATAAAAAAGAGGACTAAGTCCGAAAAGACACCGAACGTACCCCTTAAAGTCGAATCACCCGTACCTTTTGTCAAACAACCGTTCATCGAGGAACTTTTCGTTGTAACGCCCAAAATCAAAATATTAATGAAGAAATTCAAAACACCACCCGATTCCCCACCCATAATCGTCATTGATCCTAATGACCAACCGATGTGGTCAAGCATTAGGACAGTTGCTCCGACACCTAGTTCCGCTATTGTTCAATTCCCCATTTCTAACAATTTTCGTATCAAGGGTACCCACATGCAAATGATTCGGGATAATCAATTTGATGGGCGAATTCGGTCTGATCCTCATCGACACGTAGCAGATTTTCTTGAGATTAATAACCTATTCCAATATGGTGAAAATCAAGAGGAAGCGGTTATGTTGCGGACATTTCCTTTCTCATTACGCGTAGAGTCTAAGACTTGGTTGAACGAACTTAATGAAGGAAAAATTACTTCGTGGAATGAAATGAGAGAAGCTTTTATAAGCCGATACTTTTCTCCTGCAAAGTTGAAACGTCTCCTAAATGATATTCGTAACTTTCACCAACTCGGTAACGAAACTCTCGTTGAAGCTTGGATCCGTTTGAAAGAAATGCTTCGCATTTGTTACGGACATGGTCTAACCAAAGGCACGATAGTTCATATATTCTATCATGGTTTAGACGGTCCAACACAAGGAATTCTTGATGCCGAAGGAATCTTCCTCTACAACACTCCCAATGAAGCTTTTCAAATCCTCGAGGACAAAGTCCTTCTCAAACTTGATTTCTCGGGTGGATCCCAAAATAGCCCCAAACCAAAAATCGTTGTCTCCGCCGGTGGAAATAACATCAATACCGATCTCGCCATATTGGTGGATAAATTCGAAGCTCTCGCTACAAAAATTGATTCATAATTCCTGATCATAAGGAAAGAGCTCAAAGAGATGCGAGACGGTCGCAAAGACAACCACGCTTTAGATGACTACTTGACGGATGACACACCGATGTGTAAACCAAATAAAGCGAATTATGTCCAAAGATATCACGGAGGATATCACGATCATGAACCCATAAATTCGTACTCCTATACAAACCATAACCCACATCCATCACGATATTTTGAATTTACCAAAACCTTAACGGAGGAGATGATGAGAGAGTGGATGGCTAGTCAAACAAAAGCAAATGAACGTACGAAGAATCAGGTGGTTGAATTGGAAAATCAAATCAATCAAGGATTAAGGAACCACCAAACGATAATCCAAAACTTAGAGAGGCAATTTAAGTTTCTCTTGCCTACCAAAACCTTTCCCCCTGCCATAAATACGAAACCAAGACATGAAAATGTCTACAACATACCCTCTATCCAAAACAATAATGATAAGGGCGACGTTAAATTCATTGAGGAGGAAGAAACTGAGCCTAATCCAACCATGCCAAACTCGAACCTAATCATGTCTAACTCACCGACTGTGTCATCATTTCTTAAGGATTGCACCGTGCATATCCCGTACACTCAAGAGAAGGTGTTTGAACACGGTGAAATATCGAATCATGTTGGTGACAAAGAATTAATATCATTTGTTGGCATTGGAAATGAAGTTTCGAAAGGAAATATTGAGGACACGGAAAACCCAAAAAGACCAAATGTATCTCCTTCGCTTGTGGAGTACATACCAAAAATCCCATACCCTCAAGCTTTAAAAATGGAAATTTCCAATTTGAACCGTATCATCAAAGAATCCTAAATCTTAGGAAGAGTCTAGCTAATGACTCAGAAACAAATTAAGTGCTTCTCGGGAGGCAACCCGAGTCCCTTTTAATTGTTTGTTTGCTTTAGTTTCCGTTTTGACTAAACATGTACACCCTTTAAGAAAGTTATTTTTCAACTTGGAAAATCTTAAGTGTGAGGGTGTTACATGCTCGATATGTTTAGTATATTATTGTTTGCATTTTGTGTGTTTGTTTGTTTTGTTTTAATAATGCAGCAAGTAATGATGAAGGAGGACGCTTGGAGGCAAATTTGATTGATCTCACACGCTTATGCTAGCATCCACGTAGCATCTATCATATTGAGTTTGATCGCAGTTTTTCATGCCCGGATGTCTGGTTTTCTCTTACTCTTATTTCCCTATTATTCATACTTTGAAGTTATTTTTCATATTGAGGCCAATTCAAAACTTAAGTGTGGGGGGAGGTAAACAGGGAAAACAAGACTAATTTTAAACTTTCTAATTTTTGGGTTAATTTAAAATTTATGTAGACTTGTTTGCCCTTATATTTGTTTTCACGTAATTAGGTTAATATATTAGCACTTGTGCTTGTAAATCATTACGAATACCACAGTGAGATCAAATTCGTGTGATGATAAGTGTATATGCGTGATAAAGAGGCACCTTAGGATTTAACCCAAATAGCCTTTTTCGTTTACTTTTAGCTAATCACCTAAATTAACCCTTTGTTAGCACTTACTTTTAGTGATAGATACCCTTAGAACGCCCGTTGAGCCATCATGTTCGTTTGATAAAATCCAGAAAAAAAAGAAAGAAAAAAAATATTTAACCTTAAACCTTAGCCTAACCCTTTGTTAAAGTCTAAATGGTGGGTTGCTAGTTGTTTGGTATGTTGGATAGTTTTTGATGATTAGTAGTTATGCCACACTTCGTTATTTGTGTGTGCCATTCCAACAAAGATGGAGATGCGCAACTTTATATTTTGTATTTTTGTGGTGTATGTTTATGCGAAGTGTGAAGGAGATGTGATGTAAAAAATACATATGAAAAAAAGAGGTTGAAAAAAGAGAAAAACAAGTGAATAAGTCATCGAAAAATTATGATGACAAAATAGCCAATGAGCTATAAATTATTATGAAGATGAAGGAAGATGAAGTTTTTGAGATATCGATTAGCCAATGTGCTAAGACGTGATATACTTATATGGTTATCGATGTATATTGAAGAGGAGTTTGTAACTATAATCATTTTCGGGGTTTGCGGTTTGATGGGTAACTAGCAACATTGGGACTTAGACTTTTGACTTAAAATGTTCGTGATACACCCTTACCAATAAAGAATCCCATGCCTTATCCATACCCTTTACTAACCCGAAGCCTAATTGTTAGAACCCAATAAAAGTCCTCTTTAGATGTGTACACTTGGTGCTTACGCCCCATCGGTTTTTGTTTTGTTTTTATCTTTCTTTTCTTTAATTTGCTTGAGGACAAGCAAACCCTTAAGTGTGGGGGGTCTTTGTGCCTTTTGCGCTCATTTATAAAAAAAAATTTTAAAAAATAATTTTTTTTTCATTTAGGAATTTTCTTTCTAGATTTTCTTTTATATATTTGCTTGAGGGCAAGCAAATTTTCTTTTACCTGCTCGGGGGCGAGCAGAACTTAAGTGTGAGGGAATTTGATAACGCTCAAATTGAGTGTGTTTTTAGTAGCATTATCCGTACTTTTGTATATGATATTTGGCTATTTTTATATGCTTTTGTAACGCTTGAAATTGAGTATGTTTTTTAGCAGGCGTTATCCATGACTTTTGTATAGTTATTTGGCTATTTTATATGGTTTTGTTACTTACTGAACCAAGGTTTGTTGGACAAGCTATTTATTTATAGCCAATTATAGGAAAATCAAGAAAAAGTACGAAAGAGACTAAGAATAAAATGAAGGTTTTAATGCACGTAACAAAATCCTATTAAAGAAACGAAGCTATGGGAAGTAATTCAAAACGACAAAAGAGTGAGACGCATACAAGCTTTCCAAGGCCCAAGATAGAGTGTTTTTAAATGAAGTTTTATTGATGTATAATGACCCACGACCAAGCACGACTTAAACGAGAAGCTAATACGCAAAATCAAGAAATATATATTTTTGGTCATGTGGCTAGCCGCCCGGCAGAGTCCTGTGCTGCCCGGCAGAGGCTCCGCTGACTTTTCCAAGTTTCATTAACTCACCAATTTAAGTGCCAACCGCCTCAAGTCCGATCAAGTCCCCTCATAACTCAAAATTCAAAAAGATTCATGATACTTTGTGCCCAAGACTTATGCTTGGTGGCCAAGGTTTATTTCTACTATAAATAAAGGCTTCAAGACTCACTTTTCATATATAAAAACCACACTCTACCCTCAATGACGAATTTCACCATCATTATCTAACCCATAAGACTTCTAAACCTCTGCCAAATCCAGAAGGAGTGCTCAAGAACATCAAATAAGGTGTTTGGTATAATTTTTCGGGTTGGTACAAAGCGTATAGTCGATTGGAGGCTTAAGGGTTGTTTTAAATCCTTCCACCATCAATTATGATTGCTATTGTGGTATTATTTAATAACTTTCTAGAATGTTTAAGATTGCTATGATTATTGATACTTTGGTTTTTGTTGAAATAATCATGAAGTAGTTCTTATTATACTTGTTTGGATGATGTTTATCATATGAGGATTGTTTATGGTTGATTATGGTTTTGATTAATTTCCTGTTATGTTTGAGATCCATTTGTGCTTGAGTTTCATAACCATTGCTTATCATGCTTGATTAGTTGTTGGTGATTTCATAGGTCAAAAGGGTTTTCATCAATCAACTAGTTATAATCATTTTGTCTATGGATGATTATATATTGTATTGACCATTTCTTTAGTGGCTTGATTATGCAAAGAGACTTGAGTGTGATTGTTAACATGTATGTGAAACGAACCGCGAATCAAACTTGTTAAATAAATGTAATCATGAATTGGTTTATTTGGAATTTGTCACCATTATATTCTTAACTTGTAATCAATTTATCAAAACCATCTTCATATGAACAATCCAAGTATTATGAACTAATCCAAACAAGTGTTGTCTTTTACTTATCGAATTTGCTTGATCATCATTTCCGTGTTATTAGTTGCTTATATGGTATTTAGGCTTGTGACATCCTCTTTACCGTTTTCATATAGCTTATTGATACTTAGATTCTTCACAACTGAAAACACCCAAATCCTAGTGAACGCCCTCGGCTTACCACAAAAATCTAGCTACAAACGAAAGGGCATACTTCCCCGTGTGTTCTTAGCTTATTTGGTAATTCGTGTTATAAATTTAAAACTAGTAGTCGCGAGACACATCACATATACAATCTTTGAAGGGGAGAATAGTGAATTAAATATGATCAATACGGTTTAACTTGGTCTCTTAATTTGTATGAAATGGTCATATGACTTTTGAACACAACAGTTTAGAACCCGCACTTCATGAAATGACTCCTACAATAATCAGTTCAGGACTCGTACCAAACCCTCCTCCTTCAACACCGTATGTACCACCTTCAAGAACTGATTGAGATATTTTGTTTCAACCACTATTTGATGAATTACTCAATCCTCCACCTAGTATTGATCCACCAGTACCTGAAGTCATTGCTCCAAATGTTAAATTAGTAGCTCCAGCACCCACTGAATCAATCGCTTCACCTTCCTCAACAACTGTTGACCAAGATGCACCATCACCTAGTAACTCACAAACTTCACCCGAAACTCAATCTCCTGTCATTTCTATCGATATTAAATAAGAGAATCATGACTTAGATATTGCATACATGAATAACGATCCATTCTTTGGTATTCCAATTCCAGAAAACGATTCTGGATCTTCTTCTTTGGACGTTATTCCCACTGTTGTACACACTGCTGCTCCTAACTTAGAACATGTTAACAAATGGACTAAGGATCATCCTTTAGACAACATCATCGGTGAACTCGAAAGACATATTTCCACAAGACTCCAACTATATGAACAAGCCTTATTTTGTTACTACGATGCTTTCCTCACATCAGTTGAACCAAAGACTTATAAAGAAATATTAACTCAATCATGTTGGATTGAAGCAATGCACGAGGAGCTAAATGAATTTGAACGTCTTGAAGTCTGGGAACTCATTCCTTGTCCAGATAAAGTGATGGTTATTACTTTACAATGGATCTACAAGGTGAAACCTGATGAATTAGGAGGAATTCTGAAAAACAAAGCTCGATTGGTTGCACGTGGTTACCGTCAAGAAGAGGGAATTAATTTTGAAGAATCTTTTGCTC